>JASAMZ010013957.1:0-13074 GCA_030248115.1 Linhomoeus sp. GSCO2_2 | reverse complement strand
TAGGATCGGTTGCGCGCGAGTTTAGGTATGCAGGTATAGATAGCAATAGGAAGTAGACAGCCAGTAATAGGCACTTTAGTAGTGGTTTCTGTAAGATGGCCTTTGCAGCACATCATCCCAACTGGGATTGCTCTATTCTGGCCCTATCGCCTAGAGTATAGGTGCCAGCGGCGGCGCGAGCTACATATCACTGCTGGATACGTTGTCAGTGACTCATTCTAGACAATCTTGAGAAGCATCCAGCATTCCACAAGAATGTCCTCAAGGAGTGGAACTCATAAGAAGGCGGCGTCAGGGTCTCAGAAGGGCGGCGGTTCCCAGCAGAAGGGCCGTCCCCAGAGTCAGCACCAGAAGAAGTCCCCACGGCCTGTCGGAGGAGCAGGTGGCCGAATTGAGAGAGGCATTCGCACTCTTCGATAAGGACAGCGATGGGAGAATTACAACTAAGGAGCTGGGAACACTGATGAGATCACTGGGACAGAAGCCCTCAGAGACGGAGTTGAGGGTGGGTGGATGCCTAGGAAGGATTTGATTGAACGTATGTATCTGCTTAATCTTAAATTTAGAATTTTTAATTTATCATATTAATTTTAGGTTATATACTAAATTCTATACCCTCCCGTCGCCAATTATCTTCTTTGCATAATAAAGTGACATTCCTTTTGTTTTGCTTTTGCTTTATCGTTTTGTAGTTCTACTTATGTAGGCACTCATGATTGAACTGTACATTACATATAGCTATTTTGGTAGTTGAGTTAGCTGCATTTTATCGTTTCGCATGTTCTATCATCCAATCTTTTCATGCAGGACATGATCAACGACGTGGATCTCGATGGAAATGGCACGCTGGAATTCAACGAGTTCCTGCAGATGATGAAGAACTCCCAGGGGAACAAGGAGTCCGAGAGGGAGGAGCTTGCTGGAGGCATTTCTAGTGAGTTGGATGGTGGAAATCGACAGTGGAAGTGACACCATTGCGTCTAAAACGCGAGTGGACTGACGACAGGTGTTCGACAACAACAACGACGGTTTCATCGACGCCAAAGAACTGCGCCAGGTCATGGCCGCCCTCGGGGAGAGGCTGACAGAGGTCGGTTGACAGCCTCACATTGTCAGCGTTGCTGTCAAGAATGCAAGATTACCTTCAGGAGGAGGTCAACGCCATGATACTGGAAGCGGATCTGGACGGCGACGGCAGAGTCAACTATGAGGAGTTCGTCAGACTTATGATGAAGAAGGACTGATGAGGATTGGCCTTGGCATTACATTACCATGCTATATTCTATTTGTTGGTAGTCTAAGGTACCCATCTGCGCGTAACAATATGGCTGCAGTGCTAAGACACCATATTATGCAATGCCATTCCCGACGTTTGGCGGAACTCTGTGATCTGCTGTCAAAGTTGTGCAAAGTGCTTCGTCAGCAATTCTATTTCCCATGGTAATTGGTAGTAGATGGCAGGACGACCCTATTGTATGTGTGATCCTTGAAGACGGATGTTTGTGCTGACAAAGTATGTATGTCTCAGTTGCGGTGAGAAGAACTCTCGACTCCAGCGGACCACTGAAATATCGAGGTCCTCTCATTCGCACTCGCAGTCGCTCTCCTCCGCCACCGCCGTCAGATTGAAGGTCACTTCGTGGATGGGAGGCGGCTGCTCCGTCTCCTCTTCTGCTGCAGCTTGTCGGCGTCCAGCATTTCAATCTTCACGCAGCCTCCAGAGGCAGAGCCTTCGTCGTTCTGTGTGCCGCTGTGAAGTCTCTTCAGCGAGCCCTTGGAGCGCGCCAGAGGCGACACCTTGAGGGAGGCCTTGGCCGCTCGTCGAGCAGCAGCGGGCATTCCCTGACGGAGACCCCTACCTCGGAACGCACGGCTTCCGAGGCTTGACGCCAGCCTCGTGGCGATGGCCGCCGTGCGTCTGTCTGATGGCTGGCTGGGCCTGGAATGAAACGGAATGGGAAATGTGGCAGTGACACAAAACTGGACGGTTTCGTGAGCGCAGCAATGGTGCATGAAGATCGTTATAACGAGCGATAGGTGGATTTCAAATTCTACAACGGGACCTGTCCGGCCAGCGTATGTTGGTGACGCCCCGGGCCAGCTTGTCCATGGCCTCTATCACCAACTCGTCGCCGTGCAGGTGGCGCTCATTCACTCCGTGGAAAGAGTGGTCCTTTTCCATTTGCTTGCTTTGGAGGTCTCTGAAACGCCGCTGTTTTGAGATCCGACAACTACTCCAGTAATCGAAAATGCACTGCGCATGCACCTGAAGCTGGCGGCGCTGGCCGACCTGACGATCTGGGGGTTGAGCACGTTCAGACTTCCGTGCTTCTTCAGATAGGACTTCGCCTCCTGCTCGTTGATCTGGCGGAACTTTGACACGACGTTCTCCGGACTGATGCGCCTGCGCTCCTGCACCAGCAGAGTGTACAGGTAGGTCTTGTGGAAGTGAGTGGCCCTGAATGAGCGATGGACAGAGGTCGATAGAAAGTGTGTGTAGGTTCTCAATTTTCTGTGAACTATGTACGCACATGTCTTTCAGGTAGTGAGATCCTCTCTTACCGGTGATGATCTCAACCCCAGACATGATGTGATCCATGCCCTGAAATTAAACTGCATGGCTTTGTAGAACCCCACTTGCGTGGGCTACATCGCAGAGCGTACTCACATTAATGTATATTCTTTCCGACATGCTCATGTCGTGCTTCTCGTCCAGCTTCACATGCAGAAGTTTCACCAGTGGGTCTTGATCGTAGTTCCTTTAATCAATTAGTTGGCGCTCCCTCCTTCACGAAATGCATTTGTGAACATTATGTGATTGGTACATTATTTTGGGCGTGGCATACCAAAACAAACACAGTGAACAGCGTGACGATGATGGTCGTGGTTAGGTAGACATTTCCAGTGGTCTTCGCCAGAGTTTGACTCTCCACCAAAGAGGCCACCAGACCATAGGCCACTGCGCCCCTGAGGCCTCCATACGCCATGATGAACTGATCCACCAGGGATATCTTCACCACGCGAGAGCGGTTCAACCGCCAAGTCAGCACAAATGTTCCTGAAGTAGAATTTGTCAAGTGATTAAAGACAAGCAAACTCTTGAAACATGTCAGCAAACCTATCAGCCTGAAAACCAGACAGGATACAATGGTCGCCACAATGAACGGCACGTCGAAATTGAGCTCGTGGCTACTCCACTGGGAAATGGTGGAGATTCCAAGAAAGATGAAGATGATGGTCTCACTGATGCTGCTGAGGGTTTTCAAGAAGTACTTCACTGTGGTAGTGGAGCAGTGTGTGATGTTGTCCCTGACATACTGCTTCATGATCATTCCGCAGAACACGATGCTGAAGTCGATGTAAAATATTGTAGGGCATAGGCTTCACCCACAGTTTGATGAACTCACGCAAGAATTCCAGAGACGTGAATAGATTCGGCCGTCCAGATAGGCGAGATAGGGAAATAGGAGGCAGATCAGCGGCTGCACCACCCTGATGTGGTCGGTGTACCTGAAGTTAATGGACTGACATCAAGTTCTACTGAATTGGAATCACGCGTGGTCCCTAGTCATGCCCTGTGTGTTCAGTCATGTGTAATCGTCTACCATGCGTTGTCAGTTGCGCGTGGTCAGTCACGCGTAGTCGGGCACGCGTAATAACCACGCGTTATCAACTACGCACACTCAGCAACGAGCATTGACATTTGGCCATGCGTGGGTATAGGTAGTCGGCCACCCGCATACTTCGTAGTGAGTGCCGTGAAAACGGCCCAGAGCAGTCCAATGGTCACTCCTCCAAAGGCGACGACGAAGAAGGAGGCGCCGCCCGCCAGCACGTCCACTGGCAGAATGCCTCCCCGCTGATTGAGGTGGACGAAAGACTCGAAGATGTGGTACAGTACCACAGTGACGGCGTCGTTTAGTAGTGACTCGCCAAACACGCAGATGTGTAGCACCTCATTCACGTGAACCTGAAGCAGTACCGAAGCTACATATGTAGAACACAAACTAGTAGTAGGTGAGGAAGCTGCACCACGACTGAACGACAGTAGGATTGTAAGTGCGCTGTGTAAGTCATCACTAGCGTATCTTGGAAAGGTGGAAAATCACCTCCTCAAAGACAGTCAGCACAGCTACTGGATCAACAGCAGAGACTATGCTGGAAAACAACAAGAGATCCAAAAGGGTCGTCGGGAAGCCGAACCACCCGAAGCTACTGAGCCCGTAGAGGGTCAACCCTGAAAGAATTCGCATGACTCTTAGCGTTCTGTACTACTGAAAGACACACTCGATTTCCCACCTATGGAGGCGACGTTCCACAGCGTGCCAACGACCGCGTAGACTAGAATGGCGCCGATGTTGCTGAAGAATGCTCTCAATGGCATCGAGTAGCCTGCCTCGCAAACGATGGGAGGCAGCAGGAACATGAAGAAGAGGAATGGAGAGAGCTTGATGGGCACCACTGAATGTGGAGGGCTTTCAGAGCGTGTCACTGCTTGACTGAATCAATGTGAATGCTCACTCGAGCTGTAGTACATGCTGGTGAAGTGCATGATGGCGCCGATGACCAGCCCCAGGATAATTTCCGTGGCACTGAAGGGAATGAAGCCCAGCAGCTTCTCCGAGTGGTGGAACACTGAAGCGCGCGACTTTTGAAACTTCTTCATCTGGGATCAAGTGTCACTTCACTCACCAATTTTCACCAGTGTCGCAAAGAAGAGCCAGAGGGCGACGCCGCAGGGCAGGCTGACGCGCTCCCAGTTGAAGGTGAGCACCTGGAAGCGCTCGTGCTCGTCGGCGTGAATGTTCTTCACGTGCGGGTCGACTTCGGCCTTCGACTTTGAATGATGGACTGGAGGCGATGCTTCAGGGCCCGATTCTGGAGCGTGGCTGGCGTCTGATGACGCTGCGCAGCCATTGGGACGGAGCAGCAATAGCAGGGTGGTGATGAAAAGTATCCGTGCGACTGTCATGACTGCCACTTTTGTCCTTCAGCAGCCGAAAGTCTTCAAGACGTCTACAAGGGGCAGTGCGCCAGAGTGCAAGTGTACCTCAGCATCCGCGCACCCTAACTGACAGAGGGTGAACTGTGAACGAGACAACAAGCGACGTTGTCACCGATACGGCGCGCGGCGAGGGCGCGTGATCGTCGCGCGCGCAGTTTTTGCGACGGGCGTCGCGCCGCACTCAGTCAAATTAGCGAGCGGTCGAGACACCTTCTTCACTAGTGTCGCGTCTGCTTCGATCTTTACTACTTCCGACCGTCGGAACGACTAAATCAGTGGAGAGACGGGGTTGCGCTACACGAACTGCCACTGTCTGTGACGCGCATCTTCTCGCAAGAGCTCGAGCGAATTAAACGCGAGCGGGCAAAGTCGGCACGCGTGACAAGAGGACATGTACGCAAGTAATCGAAATTGAGCATGCCTCCAGTCCAGACGGACAGACAGGCGGATTGCCTTGTCACCCGTCGCCAGACAGAGATAGACAAACGGACGGACTGACAGAAAGAACGGATGGTGTTGTCAACTTGATTTCCATTCGCGAACGCCCTCCTCTTTTGCGAGCGTCTTGGTGCGTCACCATGGGGTGAATACCTATCTCCATTGTTGTTGACGGAGTAAGCCGCTGATTGGTTGTTGTCTGCACGTAAAGAAGCGCGCGCGCATTCACTTGGCTTGCGCAACGATTTTGAGTTCTTGACAAATGCAAGGGCGGGCCCACTCGGTGAGGTAATGGTTGAATTCACGTTCGAGGAAATCTAGCGCCTATTCACACTGCAGGAGCGGCCAAATGCAGACAACGTAGCCAACCCCCCTTCGACGTGTGAAGTATGTACATGTGACCATTCTTGGGGAAGTTTGCTATTGTGCATGTGTGTTCATTTTCGACAAGAGTACGCAGCCAATTTGAGTTTCCGTTTCGCTTAACAAAGGGGGCTACCGTTTTACGTGAAACGTTTGGTAATCGCAAATGAACGCCGCTCGTACGACTCAGCTGCTTTACATACATGCTTGGACGACTGAGTCAGCTGGACAACGCCACATCATTGCAAACCGGTTTGCGCTCACCGCAAAGGCACATTCTGGCCAGTGTTTATCTTTGTCCATGCACGCTCGTGATAAACGACCCCCGTCGCGCCAATAGCAGCCTGTAGGCAAGGCGCGCAAGCTTGGCAGCGCCCGTGCTGAATGTGTGTGTACCCAATGTGCTCTCTCGCTCTAACGCCGACTAGCGAGCGACAAGTAGCGCATACTGGAGAGTGGTTGGAGCGCTGTTAACTTTGAACGGACGGACGCAACAGCCGACAATGCCGAGCATTCAATTCAACTTCAACTACTTCATGCAGTTCCCGGGGATTCTCAAGCCGGCGGAATTGGTAAGAGACTCCTTCTGACATCTGAAAGTTGTTGCAACGCTCTGGCCAAACTCGGTACTTTGGCTGCTTGTTTCGCTCCTCAAGTCTGGCACGGGCATCCCTCTCCTCCCCCCTCCCCCACCCCCCCCCGTCCACTATACCCTCTAATGAGGAATTGACCACGTATTCCCTCCGTCCCCGGATTCAGAAATGCCATAAACTTTTTGGCACTCCTCCCCTCCAAAAGGGAGGAGTGCTATAGTGATGGTGCGGATTCTGTGTAAATTCAAACGCTCATAAGTCGGGGTAGAGTTGGCCGATCGGGGCGAATTTTTTTTTATTCGATAGGTCTCTGGATTGCGCAGGGTGGATCGAAGGTCTCGACTTCCGTCCGGGACCCGATTTTTGGCAAGTTGCCAAAAACCCGGTTTTTCGGCCTCCGACGAACTTTGGACACTTAGAATAGTGTTCTGGTAGATCGGAGCGAGACGAGCTTTGGGCCGAATATGTAAGAGACATTGGGCTATCCGATGGTGAGGACGCCGTCGGGCTGGGTCCGGGTCTACCCGGGCCGGGTGGCATAAACCGGGTTTTTCGACCCAAAAGTAGGGTTTGCGGCACAAGTCATAAGTGTATTTTGCTATAAGCAAATTTCACGATTTTTGTGTCGACTAAGAGAGCTCAGATAGTCAATTCCGAAACCGTTTAGAGAAACCCGGTCAGATTTACCCCGAGCCGGGAAATTCACCCCAAAGTTGGGTCCCGGGTTTCCGGGTAAAACTTCGCGCTGGCATAACTCTTAATAGCGTGCTCGCAGCGAGATGGGATAAAGATCAATTGATAGAGCTCGGCGAGCTCTATAACATTGTAGTAGATCACTTCTCTCCAACTGGCCAAATTTTGGGTGAAAAGTTGAAAAAATCGATTTTTGGTCAAAATTTCAGAATTCTGCGTTTCCCATTTGTTGGTGTGCCAATCGATTACGTTGATGTTTGGCAAGTTTTTGGTGCTTAGGAATGTCGTTCCGGGAAACGAGAAAAGATCCCAGCCGGAAACTGTTTTTTCGAGAAATTAAAATTTTTTCGATAAATTTTCGGTATTTTGGTGCAAAGTGGGCCCCGTTGATACATTTTGGTGTCAATTCGACTTTCACGTGATAGAGCATCGAAGGATGCATAGTTTTTGTTAGTAACACTTTTTTTCATCCGACGCGTATTTTGGCGGGAAATTTGAATTCAAAATTTTTGCTGCCGGATTTGTCCAGGGCACCTACCATGTAAGTACTCGATTCCGGCTTTTCGGGGACGCTGATCACGAATTTGACGTTGTTTTTTCGTTTTGAGATGTGTGGGACCATTTTTTAAGAATTTGCATACCACCATACGTGCCCTCAAGTGGAAAACCTGATTGTGTCAGTTCAGCTGAAGCTAGGTGTGCTGTATGTCAAATATGGGGTATTCGAGGGTCACAAATCCGAATTTGCTATTAATTTTGCGATCAGAATGGCCACAAAGCCTCACTGACATGTCTCGTTCATCAATGGGCAGCATAATTTAACTCCCAAAATTCTTCTGAAAGAGGGGAGGAGTGCCCCGAGGGGCTCTGCCCCCGTCTACTAATCTTGTTACTGCAGAAGCCGGAAGGCGTCAGCATTTCAATGCCTTCCCGCGCATATTCCCTGTCTCTCAGGGAAAGTGTCACCCGCCCTCCCCCCCCCCCCCTCTCTGTCTGCGGCCTGCCACTCGCACACTCCCCCCGCACCACCCCCCCCCCCCCCCCGTCTCTTGCATGACATCCTCCATCTCAATCCCCAAATCCTCCCAATTCGCAGCTGCTGGTGGCCGTGATGCTATTCTCGACGTGGGCGGCTGGGGGCGGCGCGGGGGCCTCAGGCTTCCTCTGGTTCGTCATCTTCGTCTCCCTGGCCACCACGATACTCATGTGCCTCTTCCTGGCCACAGACTTCGCCGACCACGTCAACAGGAATCTCTCCTGGTGCCTCGTGGTCGGTGCTGATTGACTCCCCGCTGGGCGCCGAATAGTGAAGTGGCAAACTCGCTCCAGAAGTCGTCCTGACTTTTAAAATGCAAAGTTGCAATTTTATAATCCAAGAGTACAATAGACACATGACGATATTTGAGACGCTGTACTTGCAAGCAGTTGCATACGCAGCTTAACACAAGTATGTACTGAGCTCTAGACGCAGCAACTAATAGTAATAGTCGGCTACGGGCTTTGCAATCCTTGACATTATTGTGGCAGATAGTGCGTGTACATGTTGGAAGTTCGTTCTCTACAGGAGATGGGCCAGAACGGCGTCTGGACCCTGGGCTACTTCATCTCCATGTGGGTCTGCATCTTCGCCCTCAACGGCCTCTTCTCCAACTACACCATACCTGCGGTTGGTCAGCTACAGTCATCTGTGCCCTGTGGCCGCGGTGGCTGTTTTCACTACAAAATACTGTGCATCCGAAATTGGTTGCTTTTCGTACATATGATACCTAACACCATCTCAAGTAATTCCGCCGTTTCTCCCGCTCTTTCATGACACAACATCTGTTAGAGCACCATCGTGCTTCTGCCACCCGAATGGAGGACAAATTCCTTTCAAATCCTCGTTTCCCCTTCAGATCGCGTCACTGGTTGCCTTCGGAACTTTCGCTTCGGATTTCTTCGTCTTCTACAAGCAATGGAGGCAGGACAACGTCCCTTCGGTGCCGCCGCCCAACGTGGGCGGTCAGCCCTCACCCTCCTACACTTCGGGCTTCCCCTGAACACTGTGGACTACTGTAGACTGCTGATTTGAAATCCCGCATTGGTACTCTTGCATTGCTGGAGCTTGAAGGAACTCGCCTGTGAAGTTCAAGTTGTCTAGAGATGGAAAATAGTCGTTGTTGTACGCTGTTCAATAGAATGTCAGAGATTACATACACATACACACAGGTAAGCTTTACGTAGATTTCTGCGTCGTGTGTGTAGGTTGGATAGTGTTGGCCGTCCCAGAAACGTGTCCACAGTTCTCGTTCATAAGTGCTTCGACCGTAACATAGCACTTCTATAATGGCGCACAGCAATTGCACGAACTCCCCTGTAGTACCTAGGCAAATGTCTTTGGAACTACAGTACATGTGTATTAGCACAACTCCGGGTTAATCACAATGCCATCGGGAGGGTGTTCCTAACCAAATTTGCTGCTGCAAGCTACATACATTACCAAAACTCGAAAACTAACGCAGACTCTGCTCAACAACGTAGGATTTCTACAACACACCCCGCTAGTCTCATGCGCCTAACTGAGCGTCAGCTTCCAGACGCCGTGTCGCATGTCGACGACGTAGACGAGCTTCTTGCTCTGGTCCGGAGCCGCCGCCCACTCGTGATGGCCGATCTCCTTGGGCAGCTCAATGGTCTCGCGCACCCACTCGAGGCCGTCCGGGTGCTTGAGGTTCAGGTACCAGATGTCGTGCTTGAAGATGGTACCCGTCATTCCGTAGGCCTCGTCCCCGCCAAGCATGACCCAGTGGCCTTTGGCGCCCAGACGGTGCTTGAACTTGGGACCCCCGTAGGAGAAGGGCGGCCTTGGGTGGCCGTGCTGCAGCAGAGAAGGGAGCGTGATTTGTCGGCTTTGTGATTGTCGCGCTCGACGATACGGACCCCCTGGGCTGCCTTCCTGCCTTTCTGCCTTTCTTTCTGCCTTTGCCTTACTGCCTGCCTACCTATGTACCTTCATGCCTGCATGCCTGCCTCCCTCCCTCGCTCCCTCCTCCTCTCTCTCCCTCCCCCCCCCCCCCCTTCATCCCTCCCTCTCTTCCTCCCTACCACCAACACGCCATGTTCATTACCGGTACCATTCATTTTAAATACATAGCTAGTATATGGCTCACTCACATCCTTGTGTACAAGTCGGGCCCTTCTCGTCTTGATGTCGGCAATGGACAACATCAGCGGATCCCATCTGAAGCCGCAGCCGGTGGTGCCTCCGAAGGAGAAGATCTTGTCGCAGAACTCCGTCACCGCCACCACCCAGCCGTTGGGCTGAAATTGCTTGCCTATCAAACTAATGTTTGAAATCCTGTGCACAAATTGCTAAACCAAAGCCCACCATATGGAAGGGATTGGCCTCTGTGTGCAGGTCCAGAAGGAACTCCACTTTGGCGCTGCGCACGGCGGCGCCACTGCCCGACTCCTGCAGCACCAGGCGGCTGTATTTGACGGTCGAGGAAGTCTCACTGGTCGCGGCCAGTGTCAGTCCATAGGCCGCCATGGAGTGTGCCAGGTGGCTGCGCTGGCCGAACGAGAACTCGGCCTCGCCGTCAACCTGAAGTTGTACATACATATTTCTATAAGAAAGCATCACCTTGCTAATTCCATCTGCCATTGTCCACCTGAAAGTCATCGATGTTCTCCCAGCTGCCGTTTTGGGCATTCCACTGCAGTAGACGCCTGAAGCTCAACTGGTCGTACCTCTGGTAGACCAGCAAAAGCAGGTGGGACCTCCCTGACAATTCGAGAAAGGAACGGTGTTGCACTGCACTATCACAGTTTATTTATAGTACACTTCGCGTCTCACAGGCGAACAAGACGTCCTCTCTGTTCTGTCCGTCGGTTTCGATGGCGCCGAATCTGACGCTGGGCAGCCAGACGCGCCGGGCAGTGTCAAAGCAGGCCAGCTCGCCTCCGGCCAGCAGGGTGTAGTGATAGAAGCTGTACTTGTCCTGCTTGACGCCTAAGGTTGTTGTGCGTGAGCAGGATTTGTAGAGGATTTGCCAGTCATCTACTGATGAGGTCGCGCTGGCACTTCATAGATAAGTCTAGATCTAGCGACCGAAACTCAGCTAACGCCTGTCGTCTGTGACACAATGTGCTAAACACAACTACTGTTAGGTACTTTGTTTGTGATGTGATACTGTGATTCGTGTCACGTATACTATTATGATTTGCTCAGCTATCATTTGTACGTACCGTACAATGCACATAATTTAACTGCCGCGACGCAGCCCCAAGACCGTGGCGTATGAAAAGTTCACAAGTGTGTATTCGTAAAAAAAATCCGAACCAGTCAACTTGGAGACCCAAAGTTTCTCGTCCGAAGTGTAGGCCGTGATGATGTAGCGGTCCGGCTCGTACGATTCGTGTCCCGGGCCGATCTTCTCGATTCCAGCCATTTCAGCAGCTCGTATTACGATCTGCTATTATACGATCTACCGAACACCCAGCCCAAGTCGCAAGTTTCAATTCCAGGCCTCTTGTAGCGCGGCCGTGCATCTCTTTCCTCTCAATCCATCGGAACGTCAACATTCGCGATTGCGGCCTGTGCAGCACACACGTATTGCACACTACTAGGGGCTACTGCGCAGTGCGCGGCAGTCTCATATTCTTTCGCACGTTCTCGCGCCGAAGACACCATGTGCGCTCCCTCCATTCGACGAGGAGCCGCGAAGTCGACAGAGAGGCAGACATAAACGGGGATGTGCGCTATTGACGATCCCACAGGCCAGATGAAAGAAGACATCTTATTCGCAACAACACACATATACACACTGCACAGTGCTGGTGAATAGAATCTTTTTTCCCTCCGTCGCCCGATTTTCCTCCTTCCCCCTCCCCCCAGTTCTCCCCCTTATTAAGAGCTTAAAGACCCCCGCTTAACTCACTTTGAAGACAAAGACTGTTTAACGTTATATTTACCACCGGAACATTAGGCGGATCTATTTCATCCGTTTGTCGGATCTTTGCTCTTTCGCGATCCGCCCGGCCGATTCGGCCCAAATTTTGACACGTGTTCGGATTTGGGATGCCGATCACATATCAGAAGAGAAATTTCAAAAATTCTTTCGCGTTCGTGGGTTATAGGGCTTCCGACAACTTTGACGTTGCGCTGCAGTCGAACGCGACGTCGTAGGAAGTTGGTGTAATTGAATAAAGTATTTGACTTTGTACCCTCTATCTACACACCAAATTTCAGCTCAATTTATTGTAATCGTTATTTGAAGAAATGTCCAATCTTTCAGCAAAATCGGTTTACAGTCGATTGAGCTGAAATTTGGTGTGTAGATAGAGGGCACAAAGTCAAATACTTTATTCAATTACACCAACTTCCTACGACGTCGCGTTCGACTGCAGCGCAACGTCAAAGTTGTCGGAAGCCCTATAACCCACGAACGCGAAAGAATTTTTGAAATTTCTCTTCTGATATGTGATCGGCATCCCAAATTCGAAAACGTGTCAAAATTTGGGCCGAATCGGCAAGGCGGATCGCGAAAGAGCAAAGATCCGCCAAACGGATGAAATAGATCCGCCTAATGTTCCGGTGGTAAATATAACGTTAAGCATGCTTACAGGGATGTACACGGTAGTTTAATTTGTGGCTTGTTAGTGGTTGCGTGTGAATTGAACCGTTAAAACATGCAATCCATACAAGTGACTGTGCTGAGTTGTCTGCTGCTGCGACAATCACCGAAGCTAAAATCTATTCCCGCCCCACGATTTCTTCCTCTGTCAACGCTAGCAATCCCGTAGGCGCATTATCTCTAAGGTATTAGCCAATTGTGGAATTCCAAATATTCGAATCAGGTCGTCTACAGTAATTTAATTCATAATACTTATGCTGTCGATAGGAGTCACTGTTATAATTGTAGAGACGGTTTTGCAACGAACCTGCGAAGAGCTATGGCGTTGCCTTTTAACTATGACGTCAAATTGCTCCAGTGCTAAATG
>JASAMZ010013955.1:50000-62847 GCA_030248115.1 Linhomoeus sp. GSCO2_2 | reverse complement strand
AAGGAAGAACACAAGAACGTTTGACGGAAGCCTAACTGGAAGGCAATTACCGTAATACAACTCAAAACTCGCGCTCCGTTAGGATACTGTATTGGCTAGCGAAGTCATTGCACAGCAGTCGCGCCATCATGCGGTTGACGCGCTCGATGTCCTTTCTACAGTAGAGAACGCGGGGGTACCACACCTCAATCGCTTAGAACAGTGCCTGCAGAATACAAGTGGAGAACAGCCTCGACAGAACAGAGACGGGCGCCTGATTCCTGAAAGTTCGACACATCGCGCCAATGGCCCGCTTTGCTTTGACAACCGCCGTTTGGCACTGCGGTATGAAGGGATAAGGAAGATAGTGGAATAAAACTGTCGCCAAATATTATAAACTAGGCAGAATCACATGTTCACTTACCCGTAGGCACAACAATACGTTACGCAACACCGACTGAATATTCACAGCACACCCGCCAAACATTACCCGTAGGCACAACAGTATTATACACAGTACTATAGATGAATGAATATTCACAGCACACCAAACATCACAATCACATCACAGAAAGCAGAGGCGGAGTTGGGAACCTCACCTTCATCATGTCCTCGCGGCAAAGTGGACACCGCCTGTCGCGGGCCAACCACGTAGAAACACCGAGACATGTGAGACCCACCGAGTAATGCTCCAAACGAGAGGATGCCTCTAACCATTGTAATCTCATCTTGGCATCTTCAGAGTAGGAACATGTTTCATTGTCCCCATATTAGGCGTTCGTATTTAAAACTTTTTCATTCGATCCAGGAACAAGGGGTGTGTTATACACAAGTTACCCACTGAAATGACAGAGCATTAATTGAATTGAATCCTCACTGAAGTTATTGAATTGAATTGAATCATCACTGAATAGATGAAGTCGAGTCACCAGTTCACAGAGCAAAGCGTCTTAATCAGCCATCCGTCTTAATCGAGCGTCTGGACCAACGCCGCATCAACGTTGAACTACTGCCTTAGTTGTCTTTTTGAAACATCTTTGGCGTATCGCGTCTTTCCAAAACTACTGCACACACAACGTCGAGAACGTGGACAGCTATATCGTCAATTTCGTCACGTGGTCGACAGGGGTCACTGCAATCAGGCCGACGAGTTGCTTCCCCCGCACCATATTTGTTTCAAGAAGAAAAGAGGGGTATAAGAGGGAGAAATTTCACATATAAGACATGGCGGTCCGGAGGGCACTGCAGAGGCGCGTAATTGTGCTCAGCGATTATTATTCATTGTGCCTCATGGTGCAACCTGCAGGCGCCCAACACTCGACCCCCTAAACTTTTGAACTAAATCTTACACCACCATGTCGCTCTTTTTTTGGAGCCGCTCACATCCAAGACAAGGATCATTCCACCGATTCTTCATTTGAAACCAGGCAAGGCATTGGTATGTGTAAGACAAACTCAACGCATAAATGTTTCAGGTAAACATTAAAGGAAGCAACATGCACTTGACTTGTCAGTGCCACTGTGTGCCCCCAAGTTACCTATTGTTGTGAATGGAGATCTTAGTCAGTTGGTAGACAGTTGTTTCTTCCGCTGACCTTCGATCGCAGTAGTCATAGTTGTGAAGCAAAGCACCAGCACTCGCGTCGGGCACCACCGGTCAAGGTGGGACCGCTGAAGCGGAGCGAGTGCGGCGCGAACGGGCCATCTCCTCGGTGGTAGCAGTCGAAGCTCCACAGCTGCGAGAGACGGGCCTCGCCCCCTGTTGTAATCATAGATCACCGAAATTCGGCTAACTGTAGAATATAGAATGAGCTAAGCTACACGGTACGGCCTACTACACACTACACTACGGAAGTATACACGTAGTTCGTCACCAGGGACGTCCAGCATAGGTGCGATTGGGGGTGGGGGGGGGGGGGGGGGGGGGGGGGGGGGTAACTAGAAACTAGAAAATCAGACATTATTCACTTCTCCATGTGCGATTGGATACAGGTCATAGATAAATAGGGTACATTGTTGAACCCTAAGAATACTGGTTTTGAACAGTAGGTACTACAACGTGAACACTGATGAGTGAATGTCTGACTATCTAGGTCAGATATACCAATAGGGCGAAACATTCGGTAGGGAGTCCTGTGGGGTACACATTTCGATCGAATTTTGATACTTAGGCGATACTTAGGCGACACTACCTGTGAATTTTGATACTTCGGTCCCCGGGTCCCCATAGATAGGGGGAGGAAAGGGGAGAGCAGAAGAGGGAGAAGACACTGTGCGCTCAGGCCTGGTGCACCCTTCTTCTCGCCTTTTCCGCCTCCTGCTGTATGAGCTCTTACGCGTCAGTGAATCTGTACTGGGGATGCATGTCTCCTTAGTCTGCACATCGCTTTATACATCGGTCTCTGTATCGCCGTCTGACTTTGCTCGTTTTGATACACGTGTGTAGGTAGGTATGTTCTAACTTCCTGCAAGTGATGGCAGGTTGTGACTGTATGAATTGTACATTGTGGAAAAGTCGTTTCAGATTACTTTTTAATTGCCGCTGCTTACGCCGTTCTCTTCAATGTAAGCGTGACCGCATCCTCGTCTGGCGTTCGTGTGTTCCATTACAATACCCGACCGGGCAACAACAAGAGTACGAACACTCAATTGCCTTATCGACATTAGCCGCACCACAAGTTATACTAGGTCACAGCGGCGATGTGAAACATTCGCACCGACCACTATGTCTACAACTGCACAACATCAAAACATTGAAGATGTTGCGCGCACAGCATTTGGGAAAGCGAAGCCTTCATCTAAGGTAATACTTCACTTCGGCCACATTCGCTCTTTCTTTCCCCACGTGAATCATTCGCTCTTTCTCCAGCGCAACAGTCTGTCTGTCTAGCAGTGTACCTAAACGACGGTAGAAGAGTTATCAATCGATGTTAGAAGATGTTTCAGCAGCCCAACTTGAGCCCAGAAGCCAACGCAATTATTGATGCGCGATATGCGAGTTGGTTAAAACCCTCTCCCCATTACTGGCGTCATCACTACCACGGCGACAGCGACGACAGTCCATTCCGACTTTGTGACCTCGTCAATCATGAGTGCGTGGCATACAATATGATACATTCTCTGTGGAAGAACCCGGACCGGGTGGTTTGACGAGGGGGGGGGGGGGGGACGAGTGAAACGACCGGGTTTTTCTGTAAATAAGCCCCTCCCTTCGACGATTTCATGGCGTCCAGGACAACGACGAGGACGGGGCTTGTTTACAGAAGGACCCGGTACGCGGCGCGAGAACCTGGGCAAGTTTGAGGTAGGCCGAACCAACAACAAACCTAATGTCGGTTTACTGGTGGGCATATGACATTATTGTGTTAGACAACAGATGCCTGCGAGCTGAAGAATGTGACACACTTTGTCACTTTGTCACCGTTCACGCATCCTGTCATGTCTCTCGTGAGTGTCAGTCTCACTTACAGGTCCGGTTGTCATATCGCCAAGTGAAAGTTTCTCACTCAGCGATTTGGATGGCAGTTGGCGAATTCACTCACTGATTTACCTACCAGATCGCTAAGCGAATCTGAGTACAATGGTTTTTGCCGTCTTCATGTCCGACATGGGCGCCTGAAAGTCATCGAAGGGAGAAGCTGATTGACAGAAATACCCGGTCCTTTCAGGGTAAAATAGGGTGCAGTGTTATAGGGTAAAATGGTGAACCCTAAGAATACTGGTTTTGAACAGTAGGTACTGAATCGCGAACACTGATGACGAACAGTACAGCGCAAGCTCATTGTCAATCAGACCAGATAATTCCATTCCACCTGAACTATGAACTGTGGCCAGTCGCACATTTGGGGAGTGAGTGAACGTCTGGCTATCTAGTCTCACTATCTAGTTCAGATATACCAATAGGGCGAAACATTCCATTCCATGTACACATCGAAATGAATCCAACGCATGTGGAAGAAAGGAAGACGTTTCAAGATCCCTTGATAGCAGCTGTGCATGAAGTGTTTTCTTTAATCTTCCTTTCTACCAGTCATTCCTACTGTTTAACCTTAATGCACCTTAATGGTTGCCCACAATTACGAGCCCAACTTTGCTGTGCAGTCAGCCTGTCATGCCCATAACACTGTCCGTTGGGGAGCTGTAGTCTACGCCGTTCACTTTGGGCGGTTGACCTGTTAGGTACTGTTTAGCTTCCCGACGTGTATCGCTATTCGCAGACGGTCGTCGCACGGAGGAGACCGCTTTGAAACGGTGCAACACAGAGAACTGTTTCTGCGCTTGCTTGAAAATAGGATGATTCTTGAGCGCTCTCTTTGCTAGACGGTAATGTCAACGCATACTCATTGCCTCTATTGTAGAAGAGGCGAAACGTGTCGCACTCTATAAGAGAGACGACCATCAGCGCAGTTAGCGCGTGCAATCTTTCGGTGCCCGTAGCGTGTGCGGTACATATTCCACGTCTCCTATATTTCACAACTATCTAAAACAAACCTAGTGTGCGCCCCACAAGTCGACGTGAATTCTTATAAAAGTATACGTGGCACAGTCATTCTAATTATACTCAGGGTGACCATTTTGGTGAACTGATTTAAGTTTCAGTTTCAGTCATGCAAGCCCTCGAGATTCTTGGGCTTCAGAGGCTTATCTCAAGTGTTAGGAGCACAAATTTTGAATATTGGGATATTGGGATATATTGGGGTCGGTGGGAATATTGGGGAGGGGGGGGGGTATTGCCGTTCATTTCTTCGTCGACTTCTTGCATAATCTTGTCGATCTCATCCAATTCGCCCTCCTCACCCATTTTCGCGCCTCAGAAAAAAGATACTGGTGGAAAAAGGGTGCCAAAACTCTCTGGAACGCTCGTTCTAGGCTTCTATCAAATGCAAATGGAATTTCGCCCAAAGCAATCTCACTACAACAACGCTTCGTTGGATCGTGACAATGCTGCGCACAACACATCAACTAGAAACTAGAAAATCAGACATTATTCACTTCTCCATGTGCGATTGGATACAGGTCATAGACAAATAGGGTACATTGTTGAACCCTAAGAATACTGGTTTTGAACAGTAGGCACTACAACGTGAACACTGATGAGTGAATGTGTGACTGTCTAGGTCAGATATACCAATAGGGCGAAACATTCGGTACGGAGTCTTGTGGGGTACACATTTCGATCGAATTTTGATTTGACATTTACAACCGGAATACATAAACGGCGCGCTGCAGACATTGCGACACCACAACCTGTGCGCCTTCCCTGCTAGCAGTTGTTCAAGTACAACAAGTTCTGTTGTGCGAGAACGAAAGGAAATGAACGTTCAAATGGATGGAATTGGTGGTTCGGGTGATGGAGGTGGCGGAGGAAACGGTGGAGGTGGAGGCGATGGGGGAGGAGGCGGTGGAGGTGGAGGAGGTGGAAGAGATGGTGGTGGTGCTGGGCAGGGTGGTGCCGGAGCGATGCATGGTTAATACAGCCTAAGTTTTAATGCCTGAATGAATTGTATGTATACAAAGATACGTACAGGGTAGTGTGGTACAGTCAATGTTGAACCATAGGACCCGCAGCTGTGACTCTCGTCATCAATGGGCCAAATGGCACTCCGCGGATGAGTGTGGCTGCCGTCGTCGCACAATGTGGACAAATGAATTCGACTGTGACACCGGCTGGTCGCGTTTGTTGAGCTTCCACTTCAATTGAATTGAGTGTGACCGTTTTGATACATTACTGATACGGTTTCGAATCTGACACTGGCGGGTCGCTTAGCATTGAGCTTCCACTTCAGTTGAATTGACTTTGCTCGTTTTGATACACGTGTGTAGGTAGGTATGTTCTAACTTCCTGCAAGTGATGGCAGGTTGTGACTGTATGAATTGTACATTGTGGAAAAGTCGTTTCAGATTACTTTTTAATTGCCGCTGCTTACGCCGTTCTCTTCAATGTAAGCGAGTGCGCAACGTTGTGCCAAAACCGCAAAGCGCTTCACGGTAAAACGATAGGCGCCATAAACCCTGCTTCCAGATGGGACCAGGCGCCGATTTGAGCACGCCAATAGAACGGGTGACAGCACAGGTGTTCCACTCAGAGAATCGGATACCACAACCACAAAGTCCAGCCCCCCCCCCCCACCATCCCCAGCAAGCTGGAGGAAAGCTAGAAGGATGAAATTTGGAGATATGTTAGCCCAATGTGTTGGCACATCTGGCTCCAAATTTCAGCAGTTTAGACCCGTCCACGCGGGAATGGCAGGGCCACATGTACCAGGTGTTTCGAAAGTCCAGTCTCCCCCATCCCCAGCAAGCTGTAGGAAAGCTAGAAGAATGAAACTTTGCGGTATGTTAGCCCAATGTGTTGTCACGTCTGACTCCAAATTTCAGCACTTTGGACCCGTCCACGCGGGGATGGCAGCTCAAAACGCAAAATTGGTCAATTTCTGGTTCAGAAAATGACTAATCTTGCGTTTCGAGCTGCCATTCCCGCGTGGGTGGGTCTAAAGTGCTGAAATTTGGAGTCAGATGTGACAACACATTGGGCTAACATATCTCCAAGTTTCATCGTTCTAGCATTGCTGCAGCTTGCTGGGGATGGGGGAGACTGGACTTTCAAAACACCCGGCGCTCTCCGGAGCTGTAGTGCCTCGCCAGACAGCAATACAGAGGGTTTTATGTTCACCATAAGGGCACAATGTACTCTCCAGAGTTTTAGTTCCTCATCAGAGAAGTCAACAATGTAGTAATGGATGTATGTTGTCAGTTTTGTGATGATTCTCCAATATGTTTTTTTGCCTGATCGAATAAGAAGATGCTTTCCAATTATCAAGAGAGAAATCGTTTGTCAATTAGCAATGGTGAACAGGTGGTAATGTGTTTTTTTTTCCCGGTTTTGAGATGACTGATAATTGATTTTTTCGCTGAAAGACAAGTCGGCAAAAAAAAACACAATTTTCGAAAAAAAAAGGTGCACTTTTTCGGTAAGATGTTTTCTATTAGGTTACCTTACCGAAAAAAAAAATTTTTTTCACTTACACATGCATTTCAATTACTATGCCTGATTCTGGTCCGGACCGTAATGGGCTACGATCTCGTCCTTCTCAGGCCTACGATCTCCGCCTAGCCTACGATCTCCTCCTGCTCAAGCCTACGATCTCCGCCTAGCCTACAATCTCCTACTGCTAAGGCCTTCAATCTCCGCCTAGTCTACGATCTCGTCCTTCTCAGGCCTACGATCTCCGCCTGGCCTACGATCTCCTCCTGCTCAAGCCTACGATCTCCGCCTAGCCTACAATCTCCTACTGCGAAGGCCTTCAATCTTCGCCTAGTCTACGATCTCGTCCTTCTCAGGCCTACGATCTCCGCCTAGCCTACGATCTCCTCCCGATCAGGCCTACGATCTCCGCCTAGCCTACAATCTCCTCCTGCTAAGGCCTTCAATCTCCGCCTAGTCTACGATCTCGTCCTTCTCAGGCCTGCAATCTCCGCCTAGCCTACGATCTCCTCCTGCTCAAGCCTACGATCTCCGCCTAGCCTACAATCTCCTTCTGCTAAGGCCTTCAATCTCCGCCTAGTCTACGATCTCGTCCTTCTCAGGCCTACGATCTCCGCCTAGCCTACGATCTCCTCCTGCTAAGGCCTGCGATTTCCGCCTAGGCTACGATCGCCATTCTCCTCCTAGTCAGGCCTACGATCTCCGCCTAGCCTACGATCTCCCCCTGCTCAAACCTACGATATCCCCTTCGTCTGCTTATGTGCGGGCCAATTATGCGGGTTTTTACTGGATGCGGGTATTCACTGTAACATATACACTTCGCCGCGCTGAGGCGCGGCAACAAAACAGGTTGTTGGTTGTACCACAGCATGCGATACTCTGCTTGACACGCAAGTCCGATATTTTCGTGGACTTCTTGGTGACCCCCCTTCCCCCCATCCCCCCCCCCCCCCAAGCAACCAGTGTTCGGCTTCGGCGTACGGTTCAACTAGTTCCTCCGTTTCTTTTTCGCCGCCCCCCAGGGCGGCGAGTATATATGTGACGTTCAGAATCCGCATTCGTCCAGAATCGGCCCGTCCACATTCCGCATAATGCGGATTCTGGCCGCGGCGCCGTCCAGAATCCGCCTTAGAGATTGGAGAAGCATGCCCCTGGCTCGATATGCGTAACTTGGACGGTCAGAATGCGCATTTCTTGATCGAATGCAATGTTACTTTAATTGAAAGCATGATTTTCCTTTGAAATTAGGCTATGCTTAGGCTCGCCCTGCGCCCACAGTTCACAAGAGTCAGTCGGCGTCGCAGTCTGGCGGGTCGAAGCTTAGGCTTAACGCGACCGGTGACCGACTTCAGGGCGCGCGGAGCGCGCCCTGAAGTTGGTGGTCGCGCTAAGCCTCAGTTGAGACCCGCCAGGCGCGACGCCGGCCGAGTTTTAGTGCAAACAGTGAGTGGGGCAAACACTCCTCCATCTACTTCACCTCCTGCTTAGGCCTGCTGTGCGCCTCCGGCATGCGAAGCCAAAGGAATGCTGATTCTGGACGTCCAGATCACGCAAATGTGTGGGGGCATGGCTCTTCTTTCCAATGCCGATTCTGGACGCCACGCCGTCCAGAATCGACATTATGCGGAATCTGGACGGAGACGCGTCCAGAATCCGTATGCGGCTTCTGGACGAATGCGGAAAGTGGACGTAACACCGGACGCTAATGTCTGTTCGCTTGTGTGTGTGTCTGTGTGTGTGTGTGTGTGTGTGTGTGTCAAACAACCAGACATGACGGTTAGTGCCACCCGATGGAGTCGAATGCGCTGAGTGACGTGCCGCTGTCCGTTTCTGTTGCTAATTTCGCTATTTCGAGATATTTGCAATCAAAATATGAAAATGTCAAAAATGACACTTTTATTTACAGGTCGTATCGAGAAAGTTTTTGCTGAAATGGAAAGGACATAAGACGCGATGAATTTGTGACATAGTATCGGATTTTTGAATTCACGAAATTAGGGATATTTTCAAGGTTTTTGTCAAAATTCCAAAATTTCGCCAAATTCAAACAGCTTAAATTTCAAAACTTCTTTGCACGGATGTATCGAGCATAGTCTGCCAAGTATTTTGCAAATAGTTTCAGCAAATATAATTAACGAAATTTAGGATATTTTTGAGGATTTTGTCAAAATCCACAAATTTCGACAATTTCAAACAGCTTAAACTTCAACATTTCTTTTCACGGATGTGTCGAGCATAGTCTGCCAAGTATTTATCAAATAGTTTCAGATTTTATAATTAACGAAATTAGGGGTATTTTCAAGGTTTTTGTCAAAATTCCCAAATTTTGACAAATTCAAACAGCTTCAATTTCAAAGTTTCTTTGCACGGATGTATCGAGCATAGTCTGCCAAGTTTTCAGCGAATAGTTTCGGCGAATATAATTAACCAAATTCAGGATATTCTTAAGAATTTTGTTAAAATCCATAAATTTCGACAATTTCAAACAGCTTAAATTTTAAATTTTCTTTTCACGGATGTGTCGAGCATGGTCTGCCAAGTATTTATCAAATAGTTTCAGATTTTATAATTAACATAATTAGGGATATTCTCAAGGTTTTTGTCAAAATTATCAAATTATGACAATTCCAAACAGCTTAAATTTCACAATGTCTTTGCGTTGATGCATTGGGCATAGTCTGTCAAGTATTTAGCAAATAGTTTCTGATTTTATAATTGAAGAATTTAGTCATATCTTCTTGTCAGACTTCCTAAATTTTGACAATTTCAAGCAGCTTAAATTTTAACATATCTTTGTGTGGATGCATCGAGCACTAAGCCTAAAAGAATAGGGCGTCGTCCCATTTATACCCTTTTCAATAGGGCGTCGTCCCATTTATACCCTTTTCAATAGGGCGTCGTCTCATTTAGACGCTTTTATTGCACTGTGTGCCTGCGGCGAATTTCTCTGATTCATTTATGGATCAGTTGCCACAATTATAAGGGCAAAGTGTGCCTGCGGCGAACCTTCTGATCCACATGTGGATCAGGTACCACGAACAAAGACCAACTACGGCGATACCCCACCAAATTGTCGACTAAATGTCTAGCGGCACTTCACTATCCAGTGCGCATTATCGCGCACACGCTCTCAAGTTTACACTGATGCCAACGTGGTGCCACAGTTTTTAGACAAAGCTTGTATGCTGGTGAAACGGTAAAAGACTCTGAATTTAGCGGCGCCAAATGTCGTTTGCCGAAGATGTCGCCCGACGACCCGAGCGTCGCCAAATACTTCAATCGAATCGCCAAGCCCGAGTGCGAGGGAGCCGATTGGGTTCGTCTGGTCGACGGCCGGATTCGCCTCGAGAACGAGACAGCGAAAGGAATGGGCGAGATCCACTGCAACCTGAGCAACTTCTGGCGAAAGTCCGACAACGAGGTTGCGGAAAGTTTGCGTAATTTCTGTAATACGGCTGTACAAATGTCACGCTGCTTGGTGTACTCGTTGTAGCTGACGTTCGAGGAATCGCATCTACTGAAGGAGGGGGAAGTTCTCAAGTCGGACTTCGCCTTCGTCAACTGCTCGGCTGAGAATGCCAGTCGGCACTTCGTCAACGTCTACTCGCACATTCTGCCGAGCAAAGAGGCGCTGCGAAGAATCGAGTCGAACGACGACGGCCGCCACCGACTCAACGTCTACTTGTTGAACTTCGACTCCGTCAGCCATATGAACTTTCTCCGGCAGCTACCGAAAGTTCACCAACACCTGACGGAGAACTTGGAGGCTGTTGTGCTCAATGGGTGAGTCTGCATACTGTACGAAGCGGTGATATGAGATGACTGATGTCAAAGCCGTCCCATAGAAATGTTAGCAGTTTTTAGCTACAATATCGTTGGAGACGGCACAATGAATGCGCTTGTGCCTATCCTGACTGGGAATGCCATTGCGGACCTACCCGCGGCTCTCAAGCGCCTTCCCAATGCCAAGCCTGTCGATGAAGTCTATCCTCTGATTTGGAAGGTTTGATCAGAGTCGAAGTTGAGAAAGTTTAGTGTTGTATTCTGGCTGACATCAAGAGGCTGGAAGAGTCTACAGGCGACTTGTAGATGTCGATACCCCCCATATACAGTTTGCAATATGTTTCTTCAATGTGAAGATGCCCTAAGGGGCAGCAATAGAAATGAAAGGGCGCTTCCGCGCTCTCCAAAATATACAAAGTGTTTTTTCGCCGCGCCTCAGCGCGGCGAGGTGTATATATACGGATGACAATGTCTGTCTGTCTGTCTGTCTGTCTGTCTGTCTGTCTGTCTGTCTGTCTGTCTGTGTGTCCGTCCGTCCGTGACACCGAAGTAAGATATGTAACATATGTGGTCAAGTAGAGTCAAGGTCGCTGAGTACGGATCCGATGTCCGTTTCTGTTGCTAATTTCGCATTTTCGAGATATTCACAATTTAAATTCAAAAATGTCGAAAATCGACTTTTTCACCTGATGAGCTAACCGCGAAATTTCTTCAGAAATGGAAAGAGCACGGATCGCTGATAATTTGTAACCCAAAAGAAATTTTTTGTCAATGTGGAATTTGACAGAAATACGCTATTGTTTGTCGAAATTTCATAAATTGACAAAAATAGAGCGTCATTTATTGACGAATGTGAATGCAGAAATTGAAAGGTCGTAAGCCAATAAGAATTTGTGACATGGTTTTACAGTTTTGAAATATTGCAATTTAGAGATATTTACAATTAAAATATAAAAATGCCGAAAATCGACTTTTTTGCCTGATGAGAAATTTCATAAATTGGCGAAAATAGAACGTCATTTATTGACGAATGTGAATGCAGAAACTGAAACGTCGTGAGCCAATAAGAATTTGTGACATAGTTTTTCAGTTTTGAAAAATTGCAATTTGGAGATATTTACAATTAAAATATGAAAATGTCGAAAATCGTCTTTTTCGCCTGATGAGCTAGCGGCGAAATTTCTTCAGAAGTGGAAAGAGAATAGGACGTGGACAATTTGTAACACGAAAGAAATTCTTTTCAAATGTGGAATTTCATAGAAATACGCAATTATTTGACAAAATTTCATAAATTGACAAAAATAGAATGTCATTTATTGACGAATGTGAATGCAGAAATTGAAAGGTCGTAACTAATAAGCATTTGTGACATGGTTCTACAGTTTTGAAATATTGCAATATAGAGATATTTACAATTAAAATGTAAAATGTCGAAAATCGACTCTGTCGACTGATGGACTAGCGGCGAAATTTCTTCAGAAATGGAAAGAGCATAGACCGCAGATAATTTGTAACACAAACAAAATTGTTTGCAAGTTTGGAATTGTATAGAAATACGCCACAATTTGCTAAAATTCTATGAATTGACTAAAGCGTCATAACGCGAAATACGCAACCAAACAAAATTCCTGGTAGAGAATGACTGCACCAAACAGTTGGCAAGTTTTTTGTTCGATGTGCCGTAGTCCCACAGGTATAAAACTTCAGATCAACGGCGTCGTATCATGCCGATACCATATAGCGAACGCGGCGATATCACTGAGCTTTAGATCAGTTGTACAGACAACCGTATCGTGGTAATAGCTGCATTTTAATAGCGGTACACGTTTTCAAGATACCTTCTTTTGATACGGCTAATTATGCGAATGAAATTCACTATACTCTTCACCAAGATTTGACAGACACAAAGTACAGGTTGAACTTTTTACACACACAGCTTGTTTCGCCGCCCCCCAGGGCGGCGAGCATATATGTCACAGGCGATGGCCGTCTTTAGGCGATAGCCGTCTAGACGGCTGTCGCCTGGTCGATCAGGCCGCGGCCGTCTAGACGGCAATCGCCTGATGCGTCAGGCCGCGGCCGTCTTTTCTTTCGCTGTAT
>JASAMZ010013955.1:0-47500 GCA_030248115.1 Linhomoeus sp. GSCO2_2 | reverse complement strand
GTATATTCTACCGTAGCTTCTCACTGTAGCTGTGCGAATTGTTGGTGATTAACAGAAGAATTGCTTGCAAACTTGGAAATATCCCACCTTATGCGAGTTACATACTTGGCGTGTCCCACGTATGTGCACGTGAACGAACAGACGGACAGATTTACGCACGGTGAGCTCTTGACAGGGTTGGCCCGCGCAAAGTTGATACCGGGCAAAGAAGCTTGTCGGTTTGACAACTTAGTCAAAACCCAGTATTGTCCTCTACAGGATTTCGCACGCCATTACGTGACCTTGTACGCGGAGGAGCAGTGGTACACGACGTTCACTTACGCACTGTCGGGCTTCAAACGCCAGCCCACCGATCACTTCTACCGCACTTTCTGGAAGGTGGTCGAGGACACGTTTCCCGACAACAAGAGCGATCACTGTCTTGGATCCGAGACCAAGACGCGCGTCTGGTTGCGCTACTTCGAAGACTTCTTCGCCAAGTATCCAAAGTGAGTTATTATTGTTTGCCTGAGTGCCACGTGGTTTCATGTAGAAAATCGCCACACGCAAAACATTTGCACTGCGAGAGGATAGACCTTTGAAAGGACAACATTTTTTCGCCGCCCCCCAGGACGGCGAGTATATATGTTGCAGGCCATGACCGTCTTCAGGCCAAAGCCGTCTAGACGGCCTTGGCCTGGTCGATCAGGCCGTGGCCGTCTAGACGGCGTTGGCCTGATCCGTCAGGCCACGGCCGTCTTCTGCTCGGAAAGACGGCCATGGTCTGATGGACCAGGCAATAGCCGTCTTTAAGAGTGCCAGCTGTTACAAGCGCTTGCAAGGAAGGGGCACAGCAGGCCTAAGCAGGAGGTGAAGTAGATGGAGGAGTGTTTATTCCACTTGCAGTTTGCACTAAAACTCGGCCGGCGTCGCGCCTGGCGGGTCTCAACTGAGGCTTAGCGCGACCACCAACTTCAGGGCGCGCTCCGCGCGCCCTGAAGTCGGTCGCCGGTCGCGTTAAGCCTGAGTTTCGACCCGCCAGACTGCGACGCCAACTGACTCTTGTGCATCATGGGCGCAGGGCGGGCCTAAGCATAGCCTGAACTGGAAGGAATACACTATGTCGAAAACTAACAGAGAAAGGAAAAGACGCCCATGGCCTGACGTATCAGGCCGTGGCCGTCTAGACGGCTGTGGCCTGACGCATCAAGCCATGGCCATCTTCTGCTCGAAAGGACGGCCATGGCCTGATCGACCAGGCCAAAGCCGTCTAGACGGCTTTGGCCTGAAGACGGCCATGGCCTGTGACATATATACGGACGCTATTGTCTGCTCGTTTGTGTGTGTCCGAAACAACTAGACATGACGGTTAGTGCCACCCGATGGAGTCGAATGCGCTGAGAGACGTGCCGTTGTCCGTTTCTGTTGCTAATTTCCCTATTTCGATTGTTGTTTTTTCCCAATTTCCCTGTTGCTAATTTCCCTATTAAACTATGAAAACGTCAACCAGGCAAGTCGTCCGGGGGACGCAGTATACTCCACAAATTTGAACTCCTACGCATAGTGACTCCTATGCTGTTGTGGCCTCCTGACACTCCCAATCGCAAAACTAATGCCGAATTCGTGATCTACATCCCAGAATACCCCAGAATCGACATACAACACCCCTAACTTCCTATGGACTCGCAGAACCGAAATTCTGCACTTGGAGTACGGTAGCATGCAAATTCGTCATAGGTACGTTCAAACATCGTCTAAACGCTAAACAAATGCCAAATTCGTAATCAGCGCCCCCGAAAACCCCGAAATCGAGTATAATATCGCGAAAGTCGAACCGACACCCAATATTCAAATGGACGCGGCAGGGTTACTGTAGCTCTGAAAATATTTCAAAAACACTTTTCTGGACTAGATTTCAACGTAGAATCGTTTGAAACCACGTTTGGAGCGATTCGGTAACGCATACGAGCGCCACAGACGCTGAAACGCGAAAATCGCAATTTTCGACCCCGGAGTCAAAAAAGTTGCGGGAAAATAACTTTTTTGTGTTTCAACCGATTTTCTCCGTTCATGGCTCATTCGATAGAGGACATCTGGGAAGGAGCACCAAAAGCGGTCTCGCCGCTCTAGCTGCCACCTAGCTCGCACAGCAGCCCGTCAAAGTCGACCCGGGGCCAAAATTGGCGAATTTTTCAAATTTGGCGCCAAAATGGGTCCCGCAGCGATCCAATTCATTTTTTCCACCCTCGGCCCTATCGAGTACTATAACATATCAATAGATAGTATACACCATTATATGCAACTTTTTCGAGTTCTACCTTGTTTAACCCATTTTTCAGTACTTTGAAAATTTAAATTTTTGAATTTCCCGCCAACGGGGTCCCGGAGCGTGACCCCATATGTCGTGCAGGTTGCCCACCTACTAGGTCTACCCAACGCAAGAGACCGTTTGTAAATCGGCCTCTTCACGCGCGAACGCCATCCGGTCCAAATTACTGCGTTTCGCGCACAAACGCTATATACTCCACACTTTTTTGTGGAGTATAAAAATGACGCTTTTATTTACAAGTCGTATCGGCAAAGTTTTTGCTGAAATGGAAAGGGCATACGGCGCGATGAATTTGTGAAATAGTTTCGGATTTTACAAATTACGAAATTAGGGATATTTTCAAGGGTTTTGTCAATATTTCCAAATTTCGACAATTTCAAACGACTTAAATTTCAAAACTTCTTTGCACCGATGTATCGAGCATAGTCTGCCAAGTATTTAGCAAATAGTTTCAGCGAATATAATTAACGAAATTTAGGATATTTTTAAGGATTTTGTTGAAATCCCCAAATTCCCACAATTTTAAACAGCTCAAATTTAACACTATCTTTGCGTTGATGTATTGGGCATAGTATGTCAAGTATCTAGCAAATAGTTTCTGATTCTATAATTACCAAAATTAGGAATATTTTAAGGGTATTGTTAAAATTCCCAAATTTCGACAATTTCAAACAGCTTTTAAATTGCAAAACTTTTTTGCACGGATGTATCGAGCATAGTCTGCCAAGTATTTAGCAAATAGTTCTTGATTATATAATTAACGAATTTAGGGTTTTTCCAAGGATTTTGTCAAAAATGCCAAATTTTAAAATTATCCTTGCGGCTTAAATTTCAAAATATCTTTGCGTGGCTGTATCGGGTGTAGTATGTGAAGTAACTTGGAACCAGTTTCAGATACATTCAAGAAACTAGGGATATTTTCAAGGGTATTGTCAAAATTCTCAAATCTCGGCAGTTTAAAACAGCTTAAATTTCAAAATTTCTTTGCAGGGTTGCATCGAGCATAGTCTGTCAAGTATTTAGCATGTAGTTTCAGATTCTAGAATTCAAGAAATTAGGGATATTTTTTAGGTTTTGTCCAAAATGGCAAAATTTCGACATTCTCCAATGGCTTGTGTTTGGCAAGGTTTTTAATGGATGTGTCTGGCAACGTTTGTTTTTGCCACCTACTCAATCTAAAACGGAATGTGGCAATTGCGATCACTGTGCGGTTCTGCAATCTACATCAACGATACCGTAACCGTCCGCATTTGTGACCCAAAAGAAAAGGGCGTCGTCTCATTTAGACTCTCTTCATTCCAAAGTGAACCTGCGGCGAACATTCCTGATCCATTCATGGATCAGTACCCACCAATGCGCCTTACAGGCATCGATTGACCAAGTGTGGCGCAAAGTTTCTTTGGAAACTCGAGATAAGTACCTAACTACAATGTCAAAAGTGCAAGACGGCGGTAACTCGCCCTTTTTCGCCCGGCCTCAGCCGGGCGACACCCTAGGAGAGCTCGGCGTTCGTGCGTGCGTGCGTCCGTCACGCTCTCAGATCTCGGCGTTGGAAAGTCGTAGAGCGGAGATCTTGGGCTCTACGGTTAGATCTCGACTCACTGATCATTCAGCTGGGAGGTTTCGAAATTCAAAAGTTTGAATTGCGCGCGCTACAGTAACCCAAAGGTCAAAACGCAAAACGGCTCTAACTCGCTCGTCTCACGTCGTAGAGCGTCGATCGACACGTCAGGTGAAAGCTCTCGACGTGCTCTTTCATGCGGCAGAAACAAGTCTTTCAATTACGCAAACACGCTCAGCGCAAAAACGTCATTCTCGAGATTTCAGCACTAAAAGCGGTCCAACTCGCTCAGTTGGCGTCGTAGAGAGACAATCTCGAGGTCAGTGGATAGCTCTCGACTCGCAGATCATTTCTTCTCACATTGGTCGAAACTCAAAAATTTGAATTTTGCGAGCTACTGTAACACGAAGCTCTAAAACGCAAAACGGCTCTAACTGACTCGCTCGTCTTACGTCGTAGAGCGGCGATCGACACGTCAGGTGAAAGTGCTCGACGTGTTCTTTTATGCGGCAGCACATTCTCGAGATTCGAACACTAAAATCGCTCTAACTCGCTCAATTTGTGTCGTAGAGAGACGATCTCGAGCTCAGTGGATAGCTCACGACTCACGGATTATTTGCGAAACTTGAAAATTTGAATTTCGTGAGTTACAGTAACCCGAAGGTGTAAAAGCACAAAACGGCTCTAACTCGCTCGTGTTACGTCAAAGAGCGGCAATCGACACGTCAATTTTGAGCTCTCGGCGTGCTCTTTCATGTGTCAGCAAACAGTTTGTAATTGACTAAAACACGCATCACAGAAACAATAGTTTTGAGTTTTATCTGGAACTTTCTGAATTGCTCATGTTGCGATTACAGCGACACTCGGCACGTCATTCCAAGGCTTGCTACGTACTACACGCGCCAAGAGAAATAAACTTCGTTTTGCTCCATGGACAGAAGTACGACACGGCTTGATTGCTCATAGCGCGTTCTTTTGTGCTCTGTCACATGTTTGTCTAAACCTTGACAAGTTTTTGCCACTTTTTCTAAAGCGTTGCTCGAAAGAGGGATCTTCTTGCTCTAAAAACCAAATCCCGGGCGATATCAATATTGATAAGCAATACACTCTTGTGAAGGGGGAGCTCGTGAAGCGGGGCAATACGGGCGATGAGCTCTCGCACTCTCTGCAGAAAGAACGCAACTCAATGCAATGTCAGTCTGAATACAAACTCAACTATTTAATACCGGAGCTTGTTACGTCGTAGAGCGGCAATCGGCACGTCAGGTGAAAGCGCCGGACGTGCCCTTTCATGCGGCAGCAACAAGTTTTTAATTACGCAAACACGCACCGCGGAAAACGCCATTCTCGATGTTTTAGCGCCAAACTCCAACTCGCTCAACGTGCGTCGTAGAAAGATGGTCACGAGCTTACTGTATAGCTGTCGACTCACTGCTCATTTGTTCTCCCATCGGTCGAAACAAAAAAATTGGAATTTCGCGAGTTACAGTAACTTGAAGGTGCAAAAGCACAAAACGGCTCTAATTCGCTCGTCTTACGTCGTTGAGCAGCAATCGACACGTCAGGTTCGGCTTCGGCGTGCTCTGTCAAATGTTTGTTTTTGTCACTTTTTTAAAAGCGTTGCTTAAAAGAGGGATGGTTTTGCTTTAAAGGCCAAATTGCGGGCGAAATCAATACTGCTATGCAATACTCTCTTGCGAAGGGGGAACTCGTGAAGCGAGCAATATCACACACACACGCACGCACGCACGCACGCACGCACGCACGCACGCACGCACGCACGCACGCACGCACGAACGCACGCACGCACGCACGCACGCACGCACGCACGCACGCACGCACGCACGCACGCACGCACGCACGCACGCACGCACGCACGCACGCACGCACGCACGCACGCACGCACGCACGCACGCACGCACGTACGCACGCACGCACGCAGGCACGCACGCACGCACGCACGCACGCACGCACGCACGCACGCACGCACGCACGCACGCACGCACGCACGCACGCACGCACGCACGCACGCACGCACGCAGGCACGCAGGCACGCAGGCACGCAGGCACGCAGGCACGCAGGCACGCAGGCACGCAGGCACGCACGCACACACGAAAATGTCGTCCTGTGGCGGAACACTACTCAAGGAGCTATTCACGTACGAAGGCACGCTGAGCTCTAGAAAGTCTTCACCCCACTGAGGCCAGGGGCCAAAAGTGCACGTCTTCACGTTGTCAAAGTTCGATGCTCGTAAAGGACGCCGCTTTTCAGAACTCCCAAGTTTCTGGTGGCGTTGCACGACCGCCTGAGCCACTACAGCCTCAACGCCGTGCAGCTAGCGGAGGATGACTTGTTGGACCACTTGGGATGGCTAGAACGCAGCGGCGCCTTGAACTCCACCCTGCTCGTTGTCTTCTCCGACCACGGCTTCCGCTTCGACAACGGCGGCTTCCGCAGCACCCATCAGGGCCTGCTGGAAGAGCGTCTGCCCTACTTCTCTGTGATCGCTCCCCAGTGGTGGCGAGAGAGCGTCGGAATGGAGGCCTGGGCCAATCTAAAGGCCAACGTCGACAGACTGACCACTCCCTACGATATCCACGCCACGCTGCACGACGTGCTGAACTCGCCCACAGACAGCGCCCTCCAGCATGAGTCTCGGCCCACGAGCACACTGAAGCCTCAAAGGGCCATCAGCCTGTGGAAAGCCGTCCCAGCGAATCGCACCTGTGAACAGGCCGGCATCCCTCTCCACTATTGCAGCTGCCTCCAGTGGCAGACTTTGCCGCTGGATTCAAGGTACCGGTTTAGCCATGCTCCAGACAAAATCTTGACATCATGTGTAGGCCCATGAGCTTGTATGTAGCAGTGAAAACAACGTATATTATGAGCCCATGGGTTAATATCCGGACGCGCTTTTATACGAAAGAATCCGTTATGACGCAATCGCTACAGAAAACTAGAAAACTTGTGAGGCGTACATAACGTACTGATAGTTGAGTGGTGTGAATTTCTAACTAACCATTGGCCAAACAGCATGCAGGTCCTTGTATGCGATTAGCGACTTCAGGGACGCAACGGATGCAGCTATGTCAGTGGTGAGCCGGCTCAACCAAGAGACAGAACGTCACAGGGCTCTGTGCGCCCCGCTACATCTACGGAATGTGACGGCGGCGAAGCGTCTGCAACCGACTGGGGATGTGCTCAAGTGAGAGATGTTGCCGTTTGCGATTTGTTTGACCGTTGGCGCCACAGCGCGATCTTTGCAGGCTCAAGGAGAAGGAGGCGGACGTCCAGTATGCCCTCTACCAGATCCGCCTGCTTACCGCTCCGGGCAACGGTTTCTTCGAAGCCACCCTGCACTACCACAAGGTGCTGTTGTAGGAGTCCACCTACATGCGCTAAATGGTTGACATATTGCACTATTTCTAAGCCGTACGTGCTTTCTAGAAGGCCTACAAGGCGATCGTCGACTTGAATCAGATATCGAGAATCAATCCTTACGGAAATCAACCCCACTGCGTGGTAGACTTGGATACGAGAGTCTTCAAATGGTGCATTTGCTACGACCAGATCGATGTGATCGCTTGATTAGTTTCTTGGGAGGCCTTGTTTGGTACGTCGTTTGTTCTACAGTGTTTTCGTTGACTTTCGCTTAGCACCAGCGTTGCACGCTTAGAGAAGGGCAGAGGTGCTGTGCCGTGATACTGCACTTTTGCTGTATCTCATGCAGTTCAGAAGAGTTTTCGTTGCTTCACCAGCCACCGTATCGTGTTGAGCGCGTCAGCGCTCAACCCAATTTGCTCTGCCGGTGCTCCTCAGTGCGCCTCCGGGACTGCGGGGTTAGTACTACGTCATACAGGTGGACTATACCGATCTGTCTGTTCATAGAAACAAGCAATATTGTGCTACAATGTACCTACAATTTCAGCCGAACTGGTTGAATGGTTCACGAAAAATGAAATACTAACTGTCCAAAATTCAGCAACAAATCACAAGGTTTTTGGCCTCGTTTTTGCGAATGGTAGAAGCAAGAGCTTTTGCAGGATTTCGATGGAGTCGTGCTGAGCGCCTCCCTTTGAAGATGTGGGGAATTGGAATTTCCACTTACGCGCCCGCTGATACGTGTGACGGGGGAATTTGACGAGGGACCTTGCGCGGAACACGTGCTTGGCTCCAAAGTTGTCTAGCGTTACTCAAGTGGAGAACCAATGTAAGTTCTGCTGCTAGCAGACCCAGCGCTCTAATACTATTTCTGTCTGCTGAAATACTCCAACTGTTTCTGCTTACATGTAGCTACACCGCATGAACGCATGCATTTGCCCTCATAGGTAGTCTTGCACATGTTGCTATGAGGCTAACAGGGCTGCGATCCTACGTGTAACGTGAAGGGCGAAGTGTACCCCCCCCGCCCCCCCCCCGCCCCCTCGGTGGAACGATTTGGCGCTGCCGCGCCAACCATGATTACTGGACGAGTCGGGGCCCATGTGGGTGGGGGGTCCGCAGCGGGGTAGCCTACCATTAGTTTGGCGAAGGAGCCCGGACTATAAATTGCTGCACCCGGGCCCTGGCCAGTCCCTAACCTACCCATGTTCCCACAGTTGACCCGGTGAACTTGCGATGATAAGTCGCAGACTACGGGGAACTCTCCCCCGGAGAATTCTGGGGGTCAAAGGGCCATCTAGAGGTCTCCCAGAGGGATACGCGCCTGCCTGGGCCAGGGCTGAACCCCTGGGGCCCCTGAGGGGTGGGCTGACGACGACCTCTGGACACCAACAGACGAGGCCTCACCCTTCTCCTTCTTCGGAAGGCTACAACAACAACAACTGGACGAGTCCACACCAAATTACTCAATGAGTCCACGCACCCTTTTAGCCCGACTTCAGCAGCCTTAAAGTCATGTCTCTGGTTTTAGGCTGAGATTCTTTCTCAGGCTTTGGCTCAGGCTCAGGCTTAGGCTTAGGCCTACGATCTCCTCTTGCTCGCAGCTCAGACCTACTATCTCCGCCTAGTCTACGATCTCCTCCTGCTTAGGCCTACATAACTACGATCTCCGCCTAGTCCACGATCTCCTCCTGCTTAGGCCTACCTACGATAGTCTACGATCTCCTCCTGCTGCTGAAGCCTACCTACGATCTCCGCCTAGTATACGATCTCCTGCTAAGGCCTGCGATCTACGACTAGTCTACGATCTTCTCCTGCTTAGGCCTACGATACCCGCCTAGTCTGCGCTCTCCTCCTGCTCAGGTCTACGATTTCCGCCTAGGTTACCCGAAGCTCAAGCCTACGATCTCCCCTTCGTCGGTTGAGGCTGAATTGGTTGGTGTGGACGCGTTCAGCAATTTGGTGTGGACTCGCTCAGAACTCACCTAGTTATGTACATACTTCTGGGTATTCGAGTTACTGGTTGTTGTGTAAGCAGTTCTTTCATCTCTCTGTTCTATGAGTAGTCAGAGCGGGGCACAGATTCCCAAACTTTTGCCGGAGGGTTTTAAATGGAGCAAACGGGCGTACACTATGTGCGTGCCGGGTGCCTTGGAGTACGAAGGTAGCAGCTAGCACACACTCGCTCATCCAGCCCGCTTATGGCAGTCTCATTTACAGTGGAGCATACGCGCGTGTGTGCGTGCGTATTATAGGTGCGCCCGGTATACTGATACGCATACGCATTTCTCGGTATACCGATTTATTCTCGAATGCGTATACCGTACAGATACGCATACGCATTCATTCGCCCATACGCATACGCATACTCATACGCGTTAAAATTTTAATGCGTATTTGAATGCGTATGGCCAACAGCAAAACTTCACCAAACCAGGCAGAAATTGGCTGTTAGAAAGCCATTCGTTGCAAAAATTAATCGCCTGCGGCGCTGAAATCTACTGTTTGCAAGTTATTGCTGTTAAAGCCGTTGAATTTGTCTTCAAATTGTTCTGCGGTTGGCACTAAGTGGTCAACTCTGTTCCATAAGTTGTATCTAGCGGCAGCGCCATGTTACACATGGCTTCGTCAGCAGCTTCGTCCACATTCCATGCAGCTTCGTCCACATCAAGCGACACGCCCAAGCTTAGTAATGCAGCACTCAAAGCTCCATGGCGATCTCGATCAGCAATCTCAATGTGCTACCAAAGAATTCAGACGTTGGGCACCTTGCAAAGTTTCGTAACATTATACAGTCACATGTTTGCTGCAAGACGAGAAGGAAAACGTTACGCTCACAACGAAAATTGGGCAGTTATAGCTGACCGAGACTACGGTAGGTTATACGCATACGCATACGCATATACCGCGGTATGGCATTTGAAAATACGCATACGCATACGCATTAGTCGGTATGACTTCAGAAAATACGCATACGCATACGCATTCAAAAATTCTCATACCGGCGCACCTATAGTGCGTATTACCACCCGATTGAGTCAAATGCCGTGAGTAACGTGTCAGCGCCCGTTTCTGTTGCTAATTTCGGAATAACGAGATACACAAGTCGTGCGACACCATACGAGAGCTCGACGTGCGTGCGGCCTGCTGTCGGTCTGTCCAGCAGGCTCTCAGATCTCGGCGTTGGAAAGCTGTAGGGAGGGAGACGATCTTGGGATCTTTGTACCGGTGGTGTTTTAAAAGCCTAGCCTAGCCCCCCCCCCCCATCCGCAGCACGTTGTAGGAAAGGTAGAAGGATGAAACTTGAGATATGTACTTCATGTAAAAGTGCCTAAAGGCAGAAAGATGAATATGTTCCAGGTGTGAAGCATGTAAAAGCAAGAGTATTAAACGATGTTCCACTGGTGTAGCAAATGCGGCGCGAAGCGCCGCCCACCAATTTGTAAGAGAAATACTATGTAGGTATGTACCGGCATTAATTGATGGAAAACATTTTCGACTAAAATTATCCACACGAAACTGCGCAAAGGTCACAACGACACGCTAAGATGTGCCGAATATGTTGCCGCGTGTCGTTGTGACCTTTGCGCAGTTTTCTGTGGATAATTTTTGAGCGGGAGCACTTTGAGTGTCGATTTTGGAGTCTTGCGAGGTGGAGATCTTCAATAGGCATTGCTTTTGCGATTACCAGAAGGGCGCAACAGAAGAGCCACTATAATTAGAAGTATAGATTACGTAACTGTAAAACGAGCGAGTTAGTGTCGTTTTGTGTTTTTGGACCGTTGGATTATGGTAACTCGTGAAATTCAAATTTTTCAGTCACGATAATCAGAGGACAAACGATTAGTAGAGCAAGACAGTCTGACTACGAGCTCAAGCTCAAAAGAGCTCAAGATCGTCTCTCTACGACACACGATGAGTGTTTTTTTTAGCAATTTCAGTACTGAAAAGGTCGAACACGTCTATTATTTTCGCGGTAGGTGCGTGTTTTACAAATGACAATTTTGGCATTGCGTGAAAGAGCCCAAGACCACTTCTCTTCGATCGACGTAAGAGGAGCGAGTGAGATCCGTTTTGCGCCTTTGGACTTTTGAATTACTGGAACTTGCGAAATTCAAATTTCTGAGTTCTGACCAATGGGAGGACAAATGATCAAAAAGCAAATCAATCGAGACCTGTCCAATGAGCTCGAGATTGTCTCTCTACTCCGCAAAGTATTCGAGTTGGAGCGGTTTTAGTGAAATAACTAAAAGATGTCGATTACCCCGTTTTACTAATTGGCCAAATTTTTAATGCCGCATGGAAGAGCACACCGAGAGCTTTCACCTGACGTGTCGATTGCCGCTCTACGACGTAAGACGAGCGAGTTAGGGCCGTTTCGCGTTTCGGCCTGAACCGCGCGCAATTGAAATATAAAAGCTCGAAATTGATCTCTCAAAACTCAGTGAGTCGAGACCTATCCACAAGATCGTCTCTCTACGACTTTCCAACGCCGAGATCTGAGAGCGTGACACGTAGACAGACGGACGCACGCAACCACGCCGAGCTATCGTAGGATGTCGCCCGGCTGAGGCTGGGCGAAATTATGCGGTACTCCAAGAATAGTGCATTCCTGGCATACTGGAAAGGCTCCAAAACACTACAAAACTTCCCAACTCCGCTCTGGAACGCTCATAACCGCTCTGTATCAATAAAGCAGCTCTATTTATTTAGAACAACGTGTTGCAGTCGTAGAATCTCAAACAGGGTGAGTGGCGCGATGTACATGTCATACGTAGGCGCGCTGTGCTTACCTAAAGTGCTCGGCTGTTGTCAGGCGTGGCAAAGTAGAAACAGTTCACTTTACAGATGGCTTTTTGTCACCATTGGAAAACGAAATTGTTCCGCGCTGTGGCGCTCGGATTGGCCAGTTTGATGGTCTTGTTCTTCTTGTCAGAGCGCGTCACCGAAAGACCTGTCAAATCGGTCGAAAGTGTCTATGGATTGTATGATATTGACAAATCCGTGGCTTTTGCTCCAATGAGCCATGGATCGACTGAAAGGACAAAGTTGGCCTCCAATGCGGTGGGTTTTTTCGCCCGGCCTCAGCCTGGCGAACCCTATCAAGAGCTCGGCGTGCGTGCGTACGTACGTATGTACGTCACGCCTACGTACGTATGTACGAGCTTAATAACTCGCTCGTCTGACAACGTAGAATGGAGTTTGAGACATCATCGGGTAGCCCGCGGACTCCCCTATCCTTCTAAGACATGTTCTTTGGTAGGGTCAAGCATGCTGTGGCCACACGAAAAAAATCGATCGCATCAAATCGGCTGAAATTTGGTGTGCATATAGAGGGTATACAATGTGACCTTTTCCTCAATTGTGGCTGCCCTACTCGCCACCCTGTAGGAGCTAGACGTACTCAAAAGTTGCCAAAACGCAGCCCCGACATGTGTTCAGACTTAACAGTGTCGCAACGCAATGTTTTGAGCCAGATCGAAATAACTTTGGTCACTTGGGGAGTTTTGAACGCTCCTTCACATGGATGCCTTCCAAATTGTGTGGCTGCCTTCGTAAATGAGAAACGAGCCAAAACGAAGAATAATGAGAATGTCAAAAAATAGTTATTTGACCATAACTTTTTTGTCTGTTTCGAGTCCACGCTGATTTCTTTATATGTTGTGACCCTTCTAAATTGCATTCGAACGATACAAAAATTTTACAAAAATAATGGTGCTCTTGTGCCAAAAAAGTGAAAAACTGGATTTTTTCGCTATGTGGTTTATGTTAAATTTGAGCTGTATTACAAACGTGGCCCCAATATTTTGTTGAATAATAGCCCTTTCAAATGTCTTTCGATTTACTTCGAAAATGTGCAAAAAATTTGCTGCGCAGGTCGCAACTAGCGCAAAAAACTGTATTATGGGTGCTGAACATTTGAAGTAATGTAGCAGTCGAGCGAAACGTACTAGGGCGATGGTGTGATAGAATAAAAGTGTTGTCTACACGCCACCTATGACGTCTCCCAATTTCAGCAAAATCGAAGGAAAATTATTTTTGTCGAAAATGCTTGTCAGAAACCCCAAAAATTAATTTTTTACCGATTTCGCCGAAATTTGGACACTTCATAGCTGGCATGTAGACAACACTTTTATTCTATCACACCATCGCCCTAGTACGTTTCGCTGGGCCGCTACGTCACTTCAAATGTTCAGCGCCCATAATACAGTTTTTTGCGCTAGCTGCAACCTGCGCAGCAAATTTTTTGCACAATTTCAAAGTGAATCAAAACACATTTAAAAGGGCTATTATCCAACAAAAAATTGGGGCCACGTCTGTAATACAGCCTAAATTGCAGTCAAAAGAACATAAACCACATAGCGAAAAAATCCAGTTTTTTCATTTTTCTTTTTTCGCCCGGCCTCAGCCGGGCGAACCCCTACGAGAGCTCTGCGTCCGTGCGTGCGTCCGTTCGTTCGTTCGTTACGCTCTCAGATCTCGGTGTTGGAAAGTCGTAGGAAGGAGATCTTGGGCTCTACGGAAAGCTCTCGACTCACTGGTAATGTCGCTAAGAGACTTCGAAATTCAAAAGTTTGAATTGCGCGCGCTACAGTAACCCGAAGGTCAAAACGGAAAACGTCTGTAACTCGCTCGTCTTACGTCGTAGAGCGGCGCGCGATAGGTCAACTAAAAGGTCTCGACGTGCTCTTTCGTTTGGCATTAAACGTTTTCTTAATTACGCAAACACGCACCACGAAAAGCGACATTCTCGCGTTTTTAACGCAGAAATCGTTCTAACTCGCTCAGCGTGCGTCGTAGGGAGACGATCTTGGGTTGGTTGGATAGCTCTCGACTCACTGATCATTTGTTCTTCTATTGTTCGAAACTCAAAAGTTTGAATTTCGGGAGCTACAGTAACCCAAAGGTTTAAAACGCGAAACTTATCTAACTCGCTCGTCTTTCGTTATAGAGAGACGATCTTGAGTTCGCTGAATAGGTTTCGGCACACTGACAATTCCGTTAAAAGAAGTCGAAATTCAAAAGTTTGAATTGCGCGCGCTACAGTAACTTGAAGGTCCAAAACGCAAAACGGCTGTAACACGCTCGTCTTACGTCGTAGAGCGGCGTGCGATAGGTCAACTAAAAGGTCTCAACGTACTCTTTCACTTGACGTAAAAAATTTGTTAATTACGCAAACACGCAACACGAAAAGCGACATTCTCGCGTTTTTAACACAGAAATCGCTCTACCTCGCTCAGCGTGCGTCGTAGAGAGACGATCTTGAGTTTGTCGGACAGCTCTCGACTCACTGATCATTTGTTCTTCGATTGGTCGAAACTCAAAGGTTTGAATATCGCGAGCTACAGTAACCCAACGGTTCAAAACGCAAAACTTCTCTAACTCGCTCGTCTTTCGTCGTAGAGAGACGATCTTGAGCACGTTGAATAGGTTTCGGCACACTGCTCATTCCTTTAAGAGAAGTCGAGATTCAAAACTTTGAATTTCGCGAGCTACAGTAACTCAAAGGTTCAAACAGCAAATCGGCCCTAACTCGCTTGTCGTACGTTGTAGAGCGGCATTAGTCGACCGTTTGAACGCTTACGTTGAGGCAGTTGTTGAGCGGTCATTCCTAAAGAAATACTTTTGTTTTTTTAACTCTTGTCGTACGATCGATCCCAATGTTGCCTTGCAACAACCGCTCAGAAATGCGTGTGCCTTGCTCAAAAAATTAATCCCGGGCGATCCCAATGTTGCCCTGCAAGAACCCCTCAGAAAGGAGCGTGTCAGAAGTAGCGCATGAATAGTGGACTCCAGGCGGGCGCGCGTCATATCGGAAAGGCTACGAAATCCTTAACAAAAGTATCCACTCCTTCACTCTTCCACTTTAAAATACTCACAAACCACTCTGTATTAATAAAACAACTCAACTTTTTTAAAACAGCTTGTTTGGCACAAGAGCACCATTATTTTTGTAAAATTTTTGTATCGTTCGAATGCAATTTGGAAGGGTCACAACATATAAAAAAATCAGCGTGGACTCGAAACAGACAAAAAAGTTATGGCCAATTTTAAAATCGGGTTGAGCGCGTCAGCGCTCAACCCAATTTGTTCGGCCGGGGGCCAGTGCGCCCCCGGGGACTAGGGGTTAGTACTACGTCATATAGGTAGACTTAACCGATCGGGCTGAAATTTTCACCATAGTTGTTCATAGCAACAAGAAGTATTGTGCTAAAATTTCAGCCAAATCGGTTGGGTGGTTCCCGAGATATTAAACAAAAACTGTCGAAAAATTCAGCGATCTTCATCTAATTGCCAGGTTTTCGGCCTCGTTCTCGGGAACGGTAGTAGGTAGGAGAGCGGTTGATGGCTCGTTAGAACCGCCCACTAACCGCATTTATTATGTTAAAAAATCGTAAAGATCGGTTGAATATTGCGGCCGTAGGGCCCGATCAAAAAAATGGCCGAAATATTGGCTAAGTCCCACTCAAGACGGCCGAGCTCTACTGGTGCAGGCTGGGGCGCCAGTCTTTGTGATCCGGTCTAGACCACCATAGGGTGAACAAATGTGTAAAACATTTCATCTTTCTAAGTCATCCCAGTAAAAAGTTACGCGGTGACAAAAGTCCGGCCGAGTACGGATCCGGGGCCTGCCTCAAGACGGCCGAGCTCTGCTGGTGCATGCTGGGGCGCCGATCGAAGTGATCCGGTCTAGACCACCATAGGGTGAATAAATGTGTAAAACATTTCATCTTTCTAAGTCACCCCAGTAAAAAGTTACGCGGTGGCAAAAGTCCGGTTGAGTAAGGGTCTGGGGGCTGGCTTAAGACGGCCGAGCTCTAGTGGTGCAGGCTGGAGCGCCAATCGAAGTGATCCGGTCTAGACCACCATAGGGCGAACTGAAGTGTAAAACATTTCATCTTTCTAAGTCGTCTCACTAAAAAGTTATGGGGTGGCAAAGGTCGCTTCGAGTCCGCATCCGGGGCTCGGCCCACGACGGCCGAGCTCTAGTGGCGCAGGCTGGAGCGCCAACCGAAGTGATCCGGTCTAGACCACCATAAGGTGAACAAATGTGTAAAACATTTCATCTTTCTAAGTCATCCCAGTAAAAAGTTACGCGGTGACAAAAGTCCGGCCGAGTACGGATCCGGGGCCTGCCTCAAGACGGCCGAGCTCTGCTGGTGCATGCTGGGGCGCCGATCGAAGTGATCCGGTCTAGACCACCATGGGGTGAATAAATGTGTGAAACATTTCATCTTTCTAAGTCACCCCAGTAAAAAGTTACGCGGTGGCAAAAGTCCGGTTGAGTAAGGGTCCGGGGGCTGGCTTAAGACGGCCGAGCTCTAGTGGTGCAGGCTGGAGCGCCAATCGAAGTGATCCGGTCTAGACCACCATAGGGCAAACTGAAGTGTAAAACATTTCATCTTTCTAAGTCGTCTCACTAAAAAGTTATGGGGTGGCCAAGGTCGCTTCGAGTCCGCATCCGGGGCTCGGCCCAAGACGGCCGAGCTCTAGTGGCGCAGGCTGGAGCGCCAATCGAAGTGATCCGGTCTAGACCACCTTAGGGTGAACAAATGTGTAAAACATTTCATCTTTCTAAGTCATCCCAGTAAAAAGTTACGCGGTGACAAAAGTCCGGCCGAGTACGGATCCGGGGCCTGCCTCAAGACGGCCGAGCTCTGCTGGTGCATGCTGGGGCGCCGATCGAAGTGATCCGGTCTAGACCACCATAGGGTGAATAAATGTGTAAAACATTTCATCTTTCTAAGTCACCCCAGTAAAAAGTTACGCGGTGGCAAAAGTCCGGTTGAGTAAGGGTCCGGGGGCTGGCTTAAGACGGCCGAGCTCTAGTGGTGCAGGCTGGAGCGCCAATCGAAGTGATCCGGTCTAGACCACCATAGGGCGAACTGAAGTGTAAAACATTTCATCTTTCTAAGTCGTCTCACTAAAAAGTTATGGGGTGGCAAAGGTCGCTTCGAGTCCGCATCCGGGGCTCGGCCCACGACGGCCGAGCTCTAGTGGCGCAGGCTGGAGCGCCAATCGAAGTGATCCGGTCTAGACCACCATAAGGTGAACAAATGTGTAAAACATTTCATCTTTCTAAGTCATCCCAGTAAAAAGTTACGCGGTGACAAAAGTCCGGCCGAGTACGGATCCGGGGCCTGCCTCAAGACGGCCGAGCTCTGCTGGTGCATGCTGGGGCGCCGATCGAAGTGATCCGGTCTAGACCACCATAGGGTGAATAAATGTGTGAAACATTTCATCTTTCTAAGTCACCCCAGTAAAAAGTTACGCGGTGGCAAAAGTCCGGTTGAGTAAGGGTCCGGGGGCTGGCTTAAGACGGCCGAGCTCTAGTGGTGCAGGCTGGAGCGCCAATCGAAGTGATCCGGTCTAGACCACCATAGGGCAAACTGAAGTGTAAAACATTTCATCTTTCTAAGTCGTCTCACTAAAAAGTTATGGGGTGGCCAAGGTCGCTTCGAGTCCGCATCTGGGGCTCGGCCCAAGACGGCCGAGCTCTAGTGGCGCAGGCTGGAGCGCCAATCGAAGTGATCCGGTCTAGACCACCTTAGGGTCAAATGTGTAAAACATTTCATCTTCCTAGGTTATGTGGTTCCTGAGATATGCATGCCCAAAAGTCGGAATCGGTACGGATCCGGGGTTCGGCTCAAGATGGCCGAGCTCTACTGGTGCATGCTGGGGCGCCAATCGAAGTGATCCACCCAAGACCACCATAGGGTGAACAAATGTGTAAAACATTTCATCTTTCTAAGTCATCCCAGTAAAAAGTTACGCGGTGACAAAAGTCCGGCCGAGTACGGATCCGGGGCCTGCCTCAAGACGGCCGAGCTCTGCTGGTGCATGCTGGGGCGCCGATCGAAGTGATCCGGTCTAGACCACCATAGGGTGAATAAATGTGTAAAACATTTCATCTTTCTAAGTCACCCCAGTAAAAAGTTACGCGGTGGCAAAAGTCCGGTTGAGTAAGGGTCCGGGGGCTGGCTTAAGACGGCCGAGCTCTAGTGGTGCAGGCTGGAGCGCCAATCGAAGTGATCCGGTCTAGACCACCATAGGGCGAACTGAAGTGTAAAACATTTCATCTTTCTAAGTCGTCTCACTAAAAAGTTATGGGGTGGCAAAGGTCGCTTCGAGTCCGCATCCGGGGCTCGGCCCACGACGGCCGAGCTCTAGTGGCGCAGGCTGGAGCGCCAATCGAAGTGATCCGGTCTAGACCACCATAAGGTGAACAAATGTGTAAAACATTTCATCTTTCTAAGTCATCCCAGTAAAAAGTTACGCGGTGACAAAAGTCCGGCCGAGTACGGATCCGGGGCCTGCCTCAAGACGGCCGAGCTCTGCTGGTGCATGCTGGGGCGCCGATCGAAGTGATCCGGTCTAGACCACCATAGGGTGAATAAATGTGTGAAACATTTCATCTTTCTAAGTCACCCCAGTAAAAAGTTACGCGGTGGCAAAAGTCCGGTTGAGTAAGGGTCCGGGGGCTGGCTTAAGACGGCCGAGCTCTAGTGGTGCAGGCTGGAGCGCCAATCGAAGTGATCCGGTCTAGACCACCATAGGGCAAACTGAAGTGTAAAACATTTCATCTTTCTAAGTCGTCTCACTAAAAAGTTATGGGGTGGCCAAGGTCGCTTCGAGTCCGCATCCGGGGCTCGGCCCAAGACGGCCGAGCTCTAGTGGCGCAGGCTGGAGCGCCAATCGAAGTGATCCGGTCTAGACCACCTTAGGGTGAACAAATGTGTAAAACATTTCATCTTCCTAGGTTATGTGGTTCCTGAGATATGCATGCCCAAAAGTCGGAATCGGTACGGATCCGGGGTTCGGCTCAAGATGGCCGAGCTCTACTGGTGCATGCTGGGGCGCCAATCGAAGTGATCCACCCAAGACCACCATAGGGTGAACAAATGTGTAAAACATTTCATCTTCCTAGGTTGTGTGGTTCCTGAGATATGCATGCCCAAAAGTCGGAATCGGTACGGATCCGGGGTTCGGCTCAAGACGGCCGAGCTCTACTGGTGCATGCTGGGGCGCCAATCGAAGTGATCCACCCAAGACCACCATAGGGTGAACAAATGTGTAAAACATTTCATCTTCCTAGGTTGTGTGGTTCCTGAGATATGCATGCCCAAAAGTCGGAATTGGTACAGTATGGCATTATGACGAAGCCGTAAAATTTGTATAGTCGATGTCGAAATGAACTGTAGAGTGGTGATATGTATTGGAGGTGTTGAGAGTGGACTCTAGAAGGGTGGTGGGTGACGTAATGGCATTATGACGAAATCGTAAATTCGTATAGTCAATGTCAAAATGAACTGTAGAGTGGTCATATGTATTGGAGGTGTTGAGAGTGGACTCTAGAAGGGTGGTGGGTGACAGAATGACGTTAAGACGAAATCGTAATTCGTGTAGTCGTATAGCTGTCTGTGCATCCAACCTCCTGTGGCCAGACCTGTCTGTGCATCCAACCTCCTGTGGCCAGACCTGTCTGTGCATCCAACCTCTGGTGGCCAGACCTGTCTGTGCAGTGTGCATCCAACCTCCTGAGGCCAGACCTGTCTGTGCATCCAACCTCCTGTGGCCAGACCTGTCTGTGCGTGCATCCAACCTCCTGTGGCCAGACCTGTCTGTGCGTGCATCCAACCTCCTGTGGCCAGACATGTCTGTGTGCATCAAACCTCCTGTGGCCAGACCCGTCCGTGTCCCCACACCTACAACAGCAATCCTTTCAAAGCAGACCTGTCTATGTCACCTCTCAGCAAACCTGCTCTATGCCCCCCCCCCCCCCCCTCTGAAGGTGTCCCCTCTGTGGACATGGACAGGGTGTGTATTTCAGGAAAGTTCCCCCCTGCTGGGGGGTAAGGACAGGTGAATTTGTTCGTCCTTATGAAGACTGATGATGAACAGGCTGTGTATCTCAGATGACTTCGGGCCCTCTACTACACGGACAAATTCAGCGTGCTCTGTATATGGGTGCCCAACTCTCACTAAAATATGAGTCTCTGTGTTTGTCGTTTGTGTACTTACTGCAAGCAAATCGCTTACCTAGCAATAGTGCAGAATGTGCATTTACCAGGGCATTTACCAACGTTAATACCTCCAGAAGCTCTGTTAGCAGGTAAAGCCATCTACTTGCGTGCATGGCTGAGCGGTCAAAGTGGGAGTTAGCCATGAGGTCCGTCACCCTTGCGTACGTTGCACTGAGTGCGGACATTGTGTTGTGTGAGATGGGGTGGCAGGCACTGAAGCCACACACGTGTGTTGATAGTGGTAGAGTGCGTTTGCCGCATGTACGTTGTGCGTACGTGATAAGCTTCGTGCGCGTGAACAGAGCACGCTGAATTTGTCCGTGTAGTAGAGGGCCCGAAGTCATCTGAGATGCACAGCCTGTTCATCATCAGTCTTCATAAGGACGAACAAATTCACCTGTCCTTACCCCCCAGCAGGGGGGAACTTTCCTGAAATTCTCATTATTCTTCGTTTTTTCGCTCGGCCTCAGCCGAGCGAACCATATCAAGAGCTCGGCGTGCGTGCGTGCGTACGTACGTGCGTACGTGCGTACGTACGTACGTACGTACGTACGTCACGCTTGCTTCGGGCTTAATAACTCGCTTGTCTGACGTCGCTGGGTTGAGTTCGACACATCGACGGGTAGCCCTCGGACTACTCTCGCCATCTGAGTGTTCAAAACTGAAATAAGTTTTCAAACTCGCGCGCTACAGTATCCCAAAGTGAGGTCCATTTTGAGACAAAAGTTGACCGAAGCTAGTCAAATCGCATATCAAAGTGAAGCGCTCGAGCTCCTGAGCACGAATCCGACAACAAAAAGTTTTCAAAGTTTAAACAGAGAGCTACAGTAACCAAAACGCGTCGAAAACTGGAAACGACACACTTGCTTCGGGCTTAATAACTCGCTTGTCTGACGTCGCTGGGTTGAGTTCGACACATCGGCGGGTAGCCCTCGGACTACATACTCTCGCGAACTGTGACGTCGAAATAATAACAAGTTTTAAAAATTGCGCGCTACAGTATCCCGAAGTAATGTCCGCGAAAAGTCAAAACTTCATCGAACCTAGTCGAATCGCATATCAAAATGAAGCGCTCGACCTCCTGAGCAAGAATCCGACAACAAAAAGTTTCAAAAGGTCAATGAGAGGGCTACAGTAACCAAAACGCGATGAAAAGTGCAGATTTTGGTTTATTATATCTTGGCACTCGTGCGTTGCAGAGCGGCGGTCTTGACATCGCTGAAGAGCTCACTGCAAGCCAACATCAAATCATGCTCACAATTAACCTGTAGTTTTGCGTTAGATTCCACTGTCTTTTTTAATATTTAGTCTGAAAAGATGATTTTCTTAGTGTAAAGAATTAAACCCGAGCGATACCAATGTTGCGTAGCAAGACCACTCCAAAAAGTGTAGTCGCGAGGAGAGTCAAAGACGGTGCACGAAACCGGAAAAAGCCTTGCTACAATCTCAGTAAAATTCAAAGCTCAAAACCACTCCGCTTTTTAAAAGAGACTTGTTTCGCTCGGCCTCAGCCGAGCGAACCCTATCAAGAGCTCAGCGTCCGTGCGTGCGTGCGTACGTACGTACGTACGTACGTACGTCACGCTCGCTTCGGGCTTAATAACTCGCTCGTCCGACGTCGTAGGGTGGAGTTTTGGACATCGTCGAGTAGCCTGCGGACCCCTCTAGCCACCTGAGTGGTCGAAACCAAAATACGTTTTCAAAATCGCGCGCTACAGTATCCCAAAGTAGGGTCCATTTTAAGACAAAAGTTGACCGAACCTAGTCAAATCGCATATCAACATGAAGCTTTCGAGCTCCTGAGCAAGAATCCGACAACAAAAAGTTTCAAAAGTTTAAATAGAGCGCTACAGTATCCAAAACGCGTCGAAAACTGGAAACGACACCCTTGCTTCGGGCTTAAAATAACTCGCTTGTCCGACGTCGCTGAGTTGAGTTCGACACATCGACGAGTAGCCCTCGGACTTCTCTCGCGAACTGTGACGTCGACATAATAGCAAGTTTTAAAAATTGCGCGCTACAGTATCCCAAAGTAAGGTCCGCGAAAAATCAAAACTTCATCGAACCTAGTAAAATCGCATATCAAAATGAAGCGCTCGACCTACTGAGCACGAATCCGACAACAAAAAGGTTCAAAAGTTTAAACAGAGGGCCATAGTAACCAAAACGCGATGAAAACTGCGGATTTTGGTTTGTTATATCTTGGCACTCGTGCGTTGCACAGCGGCGGTCTTGACATCTCTGAAGAGCTCACTGCAAGCCAACATCAAATCAAGCTCAGAATTAAGCTTAGTTTTTGTTAGATTCCAGTGTCTTTTTTTAAATTCAGTCTGAAAAGATGATTTTCTTAGTGTAAAGAATTAAACCCGAGCGATACCAATGTTGCGTAGCAAGACCACTCCAAAAAGTGTAGTCGCGAGGAGGGTCAAAGACGCTGCACGAAACCGGAAAGGGCCTTCCTACAATCTCAGTAAAAATTCAAAGTTCAAAACCACTCCGCTTTTTAAAAGAGACTTGTTGGCTCGTTTCTCACTCACGAAGGCAGCCACGCAACTCTGAAGGCATTCATGTGAAAGAGCGTTCAAAACTACCCAAGTGACCAAAGTTATTTCGATCTGGCTCAAAACATTGCGTGGCGACACTGCTAAATCTGAACACATGTAGGGCCTGCGTATTGGCAATCTTTGAGTACGTCTAGCTCCTACAGAGTAGCTAGTAGGGCAGCCACAATTGAGGAAAAGGCCACATTGTATACCCTCTATATGCACACCAAATTTCAGCCGATTTGATGTGATCGATTTTTTTCGTGTGGCCACAGCACTAATGGAAAGCTCGACCCTACCAGAGAACGTGTCCTAAGTGGTCGAAACGAAAATGAGCTTTCATAATCGCGCGCTACAGTATCCCAAAGTGGCGTCCATTCTAAGACAAGAGTTGACCGAACCTAGTCAAATCGCATATCAATATGAAGCGCTCGAGCTCCTGAACAATAATTCGACAAATAAAAGCTTCAAAAGTTTAAACAGAGCGCTACAGTAACCAAAACGCGTCAGAGAGTGGTGATTTTGGCACAGTCCTGGCCTTAATACTCGCTCGTCTGACGTCGTAGGAAGGAGTTTGAGACATCGTCGGGCAGCCCGTGGACCCTTTTAACCTTCTAAGTTGTCACGAAGGCGGGCTAGAATGGAGGGCTTCCTAGGCTCGTAGGGAGAGGGTTGTCGTTGTAGCCAGCTCTTTGCGATATACATTCCGATTCTCGGTGTTCGAACTAGCGACGATTTCGACCGATTTCGATTGATCGAATATGACGATTCCGAATTCCGTTTCTCCGTCGTCTCTCCTTCGTATTATCGCACCGAATCCTTCTGAATCTAAACGAATCGCACGAATCCCACGAATCCAACGAATCCAACCAATGAAGCATAAGCCCGTATGCACGCTATACCGCACAAACCCTGATTGATCACGATCGCTCCAAAGCTACATCACTCAAACTGCGCGTCTCAACACGAAAACAATGAAGAATCCATGCGTGTAATCGGGGGGGGGGGGGCGGCGGGGGCTAAGCCCCCCAGCCGAAAGTGTACCTCCCCCCACACCCCCAGGTACCCCCTCCCGCCTTCCCCAAAAGACTCCCACCCCTAGAATTTCAAAAATTTTTACCTGCGGCGCTTAAAGATGGCAAGAATTTTGCCTGCGGCGCTATATTTTACGTTTTTGACGTTTTTGACCAAAATTAAGCGAGTTTTGGCACTTTTTGGCCTATTTTCAAAAAAATTTTCTTATATTTGGTACTTTTTGGCACAATTTTTAGGTCATTTGACGGCCCCCCCCCCCCCCCCATCAGGGGCCTCAACCCCCCCCCCCCCCCCACCTGAGGGGTCCTATACCCCCCCCCCCCCCCCCCCCCCCCCCCCCCCCCCACCCCCCTGGCCGGTTGGCGCTTACACGCATGGAACAATCTACTGTAGCTAATAGACAAGGCGCAATATATAATCGCGATTCGCGACACTCCCGCCGCGAGAAGGTCCAAATCGGCAGGAAAAGTTCCAAGTCGAAGTGGATCCAGAATCGATAGCAGTCCACGCCCGAGTTCAAGTCCATGTTGGTGGGGAACCCAGCACCTCCAGAGGGTGCAGGAGCTTCAGTGGCCGGTTGAGCTTCTTGCCAGTTGCAGTGGCAGCCCGATTGCCGCTTGCCGCTTGCCTGCTTGCCGAGAAGGAGTCCACTTGACCAATCCGCCACTGGCCGCGTGGCAAGCTCTCCTCCTTGATCATGACTAGATCGTCAGCTTGGAGTTGCCAGGGGACCACGGAATGTCCATTGTCCACACTGGTTGAGGCGAGGATGGTAGGATCTATCCCAGGTATACCACTGGTGGAGTTGATCGCAGGAGGTTGCCGTCTGCTCAGTGAAATGCCCAGCTGAGGGTGACTGAACGGGCAACGTGTTGGGTTGCAAAGTGTCATTGGCTCTGTGGAGCCACCCTCCCCACTGACGAAAGGCATGTGAATGGACTCATGTGTGCAGATTTGTCTACTGTCAGTGCTGTCTCTTTTGACCGTTTGAGAGTTTGTGTCTGCGTGCCACCTATTTTGTGTTGCTTGTTCATGGGCTTCAGCGGTTTGCTGACTGAGGATAGGGACGCTGTCTCAGCGATCAGGCAGACTGTATCAGATGCTATCAGAGCTGGACCTTTTGTAAAGACCGCTTTGGCGGCACCGTATTGACTGAAGCAAATGCTGCTGTAATGACGCTCCTGACAGTACTTGCAGTTCATCGGATTTCTACAGTGTCTCGTTGTGTGGTTCGACCTCAAGCAGTTTTGGCAGAGGGGTTGCGCTCGAACGAGTCGACTGTCTGCGTCAGGGTATGTTGTACAGTACTCTGAATTGTGTGCGTCTCTGAACGCGCACCAAGGGTGACGAGGGCCCAAGAATCGATTTGGATCGCACTGAGAATGGTATCCGTTTTCGAATGGGGAAGGACTGCAATGGGGCGCCTGAAGGTCGAACCGACTTCCGCTTTGATCGCTTTGCTGATTCTGAGCGGCGCTTTCCGAATTCAAATGCGTTCTGAGGAGGCTCAAGTCATCGTATTGCCTGTCCAGATTCTTGCCGATTTCACCGAGTCGCTCGAATGAAGTTTCGTCGTCGCACTTTGAGAGGAGACCAGATTTGAATTTGTCGAGCGCGCCAGTCAAATAGAGATGCTTCTTGGCGAGTACTTACCCGGTTTCCGAATTGCCATCACAAGGGGAGCAGGGTGTCATACTGGAATTTATTTTAATTCCAGTATAGTATAGATTGGAAGAGAGATAATCAATTCTAGTATAGCATAGTATAGTACAGGGTGTTTTTTTTAATCTGACACATTTGTTTTTCGAATAACTTTTGCACCATGAGAGATAATGACTTGAAATTTGGTGCACACTTTAACAACACGTTAGGAAGCCAGTTTCCAGAAGCGTTTGCCTCAAAGCCCATTGTACCGTCCAAGGCGCCAGTTCAAAGCAGACAGGCGTTTTCACTGAACCGCGATTCTTAAGAAACTTGCCTATAGATTGCCTAGCAAGCCATAGCAAGCTTTATGCGGTGAAACTTACACACATGTTAGCACCATGTCTTGTGACTTCTGACACCAAATTTCAGCAACCTGGTTCCATTCAGGGAAGAATGAGAGCGGGAAACGCAAAGTTGTTCAAAACTGTGGCCCTCACACGGATGGTCCCCAATCCTGGGTTTTGCGCCCAAATGGTCGCTTTCCTCAGATTACGGTGCTCAAATTTGGTGTGAGAAGTCACAATACATGGTGCTAACATGTGTGTAAGTTTCACCGCGGAAAGCTTGCTATAGCTTGCTAGGCAGCCGAAAGGCGAGTTTCTCAAGAATCGCGTCTCAGTGAAAACGCCTGTCTGTTTTGAACCGGCGCGTTGGACGGTACAATGGGTCTTGAGGCAAACGCTTCTGGAAACTGGCTTCCTAACGTGTTGTTAAAGTGTGCACCAAATTTCAAGCCATTATATCTTGTGGTGCAAAAGTTATTCGCAAAACAAATGTGTCAGATTAATAAAAACACCCTGTATTACCGTTCCCTGTGAATTGTGGTATACATAGTATAGTACAGTGTAGGCCAAAGTTCATGAATTGTAGTACAGCTGTACAGTACTAGAATAGAATTCTAGTGTAGAAGTCACAGTATAGAAATCAAGCACAAAATGGCAGCTTTGATGTCCTCAATTGCTCACTTAAGGGCGCAAATGGTGCTGTATCTGCCAAATATACTAAAGTTTCCTGCAAATTTACTGATAACTTGAATAATTTGGACAGAATGCGGCAACTCACTGCCGAAATTCGCAGCGGAAATCAATAAAATCTGTACTGTAATACCATTCCAGTGTGGTTTGAATTCTAGTATACATAGTATAGTATAGTATTAGCGAAAAATTTCGAGTTCTATTCTAGTATAGTATAGTGTAATACTGGAATACCAAATTGAATTGTAGTATAGTATACCTAGTTATACCATACTATACTACACTATAATAGTGGAATTACTATAGTATAGTATGACACCTGGGGGGGGGGGGGGCGGGGGAGCACTGCCCCCCCCCCGACCTTTGAGAAAAATTGTCTCATGTTACACACGAGTGGCAAAAAATTTCGCCTGCGGCGCTATTTTACAAGAGAATTTGACAATTATTGGCCAACAATCGCCAAATTTCGCCTGCGGCGTTCAATTTAGGCAAATTTTATAATTGAAGGCGTAAAACGTAGAAATTTGCCCTGCCAAGCAGCCTCCATAGTCTATAGCGAAATTTGAAAATTTGAATTTTCGAATTTACAGTATACCGCAGCGCGTCGTGGTCGGGTGCGTGAAGCTGCACGTTACCTACCCTACACACACCCATGATACCAACCGCCTTGCCCGCCGTTCACCTACAGTAGCCTTGCCCGCGTAACGGACGAGTTTCGACACGCCTCCGGCCCAGGCCCAGGGCAGCGCCCCATATCTGGGATAGGTCCGCCGGGCCAGTCGGGCGGGCTGATTCTGTACGACACGCAGACAGACAGATAACCGGCGATTAAGAGGAAGAACTAGCGGCCTGGGCGCGCGCGGAGAAAAGCCCTGCGCCGGCTCGCTTCGCTCGCCCGCTCGGCCTTTTCGTCTCGCTCGGCGCTGCGCGCCTCGCTCGACAGCCGCCGTCTAACCACTCATTTGTCCAGTGTTTTGCATTGATATATGGCAAAGTTCGAAATTTGAATTCTATCGCTACAGTACGCTTCTGCGCGTCTATGCGCCATATGTGCACTCCAGATTCATTGCCCTATCTGGCTGGCATGCCAGTTCACTTCACGCTCTACAAACCAGGCCCCATGGTTTATAGCGAAATTCAAAATTTTGAATTTTCTTACAGTATGCTTGCGCTCGTGGTGACTGGATGCGTGAAGTTACACATTGTCCACCCTACACACCCAGAATACCAACCACCCTTGCCCGCCCTTCTAAGGAGGCTCCACTGTCTATGGCGAAATTCAAAATTTTAAATTTACTTACAGTATACCGTACAGCGTCGCGGCTGGGTGAGTGAAGTTGCACACTGCCCACCCTACACACCCGGCATACCAGCCGCTTCGCCCGCCTTTCCAAGAAGGCTCCACTGTCTTCAGCGAAATTCAAAAATTTGAATTTGCTCGCCTACAGTAGGCTTTTCCGCGTAACGAACCAGTTTCGACACGCCTCCAGCCCAGGCCCAGTACAGCGCCCCATAGCTGGGATCGGCCCACTAGGCCAGTCTGGAGATCTCACTCGAGCCCATACAAACTCACACACAACCGGGGATTAATGAGAGGAACTAAAGTCCATTCAGGAAAGACGTGCACTGGGTGGTTTTTCGAGTCTGCAGACTTTGTGCTTTGGGAAACCCAAATGATTTATACATCGTTGGATACCCCTGTCGGAGTGTGTTGGCGCGGTGCGTGTTTAGCCATAATCACGCAACACGCACTGGGTTGAGGCGCACATAAAATATGCGAGGGTTTACACAGAGTGGGCGATTTTGATAATTCTTACACCAGTTGTTCCACAAGGTGCCCTCATATCACATTTCAAATTTCAGCGAAATCGGTTAGCTGCAGCGTTAGTTATGGCCTGCCGCGTTCACCCTACTTTGGCCCAAAATGGCCAAAATCGCCGAAATTGGCCAAAAAGGGTACACTTTTTTGATAACTCAAGAGAGAAACGGTGAAATTTCTTTAAACTTTTTATGTGTGAACTAGGATCAATTGTCTACACAATGGAACAAACTCCATCTTATTCGGTTTCGACACCCTCGAATACGGCTCAATCAAAGAGACCCTACTTTTGGCCGAAACGACGCTTTTCGGCCTGCTGGACGGCCTCGATCTGCAATCCAGCCGAAAAGCGTCGTTTCTCCCAACCGAATATGATGGGGTTTGTTCCGTGGGGTAGGCATTTGATCCTAGTTCACACATAAAAAGTTTAAAGAAATTTCACCATTTCTCTCTTGAGTTATTAAAAAAGTGTACCCTTTTTGGCCGATTTCGGCGATTTTGGCCATTTTGGGCCAAAGTAGGGTGCACGCGGCAGGCCATAACTAACGCTGCAGCCAACCGATTTCGCTGAAATTTGAAATATGATATGAGGGCACCTTGTGGAACAACTGGTGTAAGAATTATCAAAATCGCCCACTCTGTGTAAACCCTCGAATTTTTTATGTGCGCCTCAAACCGGTACGTGTTGCGTGATTATGGCCAAACACGCACCGCGCCAACACACTCCGACAGGGGTATCCAACAATGTATAAATCATTGGGGTCTCCCAAAGCATTAAGTCTGCAAACTCGAAAAACTCGCAGTGCACGCCTTTCTTAAATGGACTATAGCAGCCTGGGCGCGCGCCTTCGGCGGGCGCGGAGAAACGCCCTGCGCGGGCGGGCGAAACGATGTTTTCGTCTCGTCTCGGCGCTGCGCTCCTCGCTCGACAGCCGCCGTCTAACCACTCATCCTATAGACCGTCTTAGGTTAATATTGGTCAGGACAGAGTTTGAAATTCTACGCGTCTATATCGCATACCTGCACTCCTGCTCCATTGCCCCACCCAGCTGGCATATCAGCTTCCTTGCATGCCCTGCCAAGCACACTCCATGGTCTATAGCGAAAGTCAACAATTTGAATTTTCTCACTTACAGTATACCGCCATGCGTCGTGGCTTGGATTCTGAAGTTGCACTTTGGACACCCTGCATACGTGGCATGCCAACCGCTTCGCCTGCCCTTTCAAGCAAGCTCCACTGTCTAGAGCGAAATTCAAAAATTTGAATTTTCTCGCCTACAGTAGCCTTTCCTTAGTAACGAACACGCCTACGGCCCAAGCCCAGGGCAGCGTTCCATAGCTGAGATTGGCCCGCCGGGCCAGTCTAGCGGGGTGACTGCAGTAAACAGACAGACAGACAGACACAGACAGACAGACAGACAGACAACCAGGGATTAAGGGGGGGGGGGGGGGGGGAGAAATCTAGCTTTTGTCCACGATTGATTGTTTCATTAAACTTCTAGACGTTGAACCCGTCCCTACTGCTACTGCTCAACGGTTCTATGGACGATGATCTGTCAGTCATTCCGGCAGGTCCAACAGATTTGGCCGCCGAGTACGTTCTCCTGCACAGCGTCTACTGGCTCCCGACCAATCAGCTCCGACTGGTCATTATTCGGCCCTGCAACAGCAACGTGACCCTATGGCTTCGGTTTCGACTCGACAACGGCACCGTGACCATAAGAAATGCCACTTGGAAACTGTTGGGACCCAGCTGCCCCTGGTTCTACAGCCCCAGGTGCAACTGGTTGGGCTTTTACGCCCTCGTCGACGTGCCTGAGAACTCCAGGCCAAATTCTACCATATATGTTGGCGCCAGCCCTGACTCCCAGCCCGTGCCACTGCCACCGATTATCCAAGTGCCAGATAGCGAAAAGCCAAAGCCCCACGCGCTGGCCGTGTGCCTTCAGCCTGTCTTCCTATTTGCCGACTGGCCTTTATTGGTGCAGTTTGTGGAGTACTGGGAAGTGAGAGGGGCCACAAAGTTCTTTATCTACGTCCAGTCCTTCACAAAAGAGGTGTCCACTATTCTGGACATCTACAAGAAGGATGGCCTGGACGTGGAGTTAGTGGAATGGTCCCTATTTCCCACAGTGCCAGGAAGAGTCGATGCCAATAGGATGGTGTATCGGTGAGTTCACAATTTGGAACTGGGACTTCTGCCTTACAGGCATCGATTGCCCAACAAAGGCACAACCTTTCTTTGGAAACTCGAGGTAACTGCGGTGATACTCCCCAAAGAAATGCTCAACTTTCTATTCTGACACACTATTGAATACACCCCTCAAATGCACGACACACTAGGCAATGCCAATCAACCATCATCGGGTACCCAGTTTTTTCGCCCGGCCTCAGCCGGGCGAACCCCTACGAGAGCTTATCGTGCGTGCGTCCGTCCGTCTGTGCGTTCGTCACGCTCTCAGATCTCGCCGTTGGTAAGTCGTAGGAAGGAGATCTTGGACTTTATGGATAGGTCTCGGACTCACTGGTAATGTGCCTCGAGAAATCGGCGTTCAAAAGTTTGAATTGCGCGCGCTACAGTAACCCGAAAGTTCAAACTGAAGACGGCTATTACTCGCTCGTCTTACGTCGTAGAGCGGCGTGCATAGGTCAACTGAAAGGTCTCGACGTGCGCTTTCGTTTGGCACAGAAAATTTTCTTAATTACGCAAACACGCAACACGAAAAGCGACATTCTCGCGTTTTTAACGTAGAAATCGCTCTAACTCGCTCAGCGTACGTCGTACGGAGACGATCTTGGGTTGGTTGGATAGCTGTCGACTCACTGATCATTTGTTCTTCTATTGGTCGAAACTCAAAAGTTTGAATTTCGGGAGCTACAGTAACCCAAAGGTTTAAAATGCAAAACTTATCTAACTCGCTCGTCTTTCGTCATAGAGAGACGATTTTGAGTTCGCTGAATAGGCTTCGGCACACTAATAATTCCGTTAAGAGAAGTCGAAATTCAAAAGTTTGAATTGCGCGCGCTACAGTAACTCGAAGGTCCAAAACGCAAAACGGCTCTAACAAGCTCGTCTTACGTCGTAGAGCGGCGTGCGATAGGTCAACTAAAAGGTCTCGACGTGCTCTTTCAACGCACGAAAATTAATTTGTTTATTGCGCAAACACGCACCACGAAAAGCGACATTCTCGCGTTTTTAGCATAGAAATCGCTCTAACTCGCTCAGCGTGCGTCGTAGAGAGACGCTCTTGAGTTGCTGGATAGCTCTTGACTCACTGATCACTTCTTCTTCTATTGGTCGAAGCTCAAAAGTTTGAATATCGCGAGCTACAGTAACCCAAAAGTTCAAAACGCAAAACTTCTCTAACTCGCTCGTCTTCCGTTGTAGAGAGACGATCTTGAGTTTGTTGAATAGGTTTCGTCAGACTAATCATTCCGTTAAGAGAAGTCGAGATTCGAAAGTTTGAATTTGGCGAGCTACAGTAACTCAAACGTTCAAACAGAAAATCGGTCCTAACTCGCTCGTCTTACGTTGTAGAGCGGCATTCGTTCGACCGTTAGAAAGCTTACGTTGAGGCAGTTGTTGAACGGTCATTCCTAAAGAAATACTTTTGTTTTTTTTAAATCCTTGTCTTACGAACAACTTTGTCTGCTAAAAAAATTAATCCCGGGCGATCCCAATGTTACCCTGCAACAACCGCTCAGAAATGCGTGTGTCTTGCTCAAAAAATAATCCCGGGCGATCCCAATGTTGCCCTGCAAGAACCCCCCAGAAAGGAGCGTGTCAAAAGTAGCGCACGAATAGTGGACGCCGGGCGGGCGCGCGTCATATCGGAAAGGCTTCGAAATACTTTACAAAAGTATCCACTCTTTTGCTCTTCCACTTTAAAATACTCACAAACCACTCTGTATTAATAAAACAACTCAACTTTTTTAAAACAGCTTGTTACTCTACGCTTGTTTCGCCCGCCCTCAGGCGGGTGACACCCTACGAGACCTCGGCGTGCGTGCACCCGTACGTGCGTGCGTGCGAAACGGTCCCAGATCTCGGCGCCGGAAAGTCGCAGAGAGACGAGCTTGGGCTCCACGAATAGGTCTCGACTCACTAATCATTGTGCTAAGATAACTCGAGATTCAAAAGTTTGAATTGCGCGCGCTACAGTAATCCGAAAGTCAAAACGCAAAACGGCTTTAGCTCGCTCGTGTTACGTCGTAGAGCGGCAATCGACACGTCAGGTGAAAGCCCGCGACGTGCCCTTTCATGCAACAGCAAAACTTTGTTCAAGTACGCAAGCACGCACGGCGGAAAACGCCATTCTCGAGACGTTAACACTTAGATCAATTTTGACTTTTATGACACTAAAATTTTGACACTAAAATTGCTCTAACTCGCTCAAGTTGCGTCGCAGAGGGACGATCTCGAGCTTATTGGATAGTTCTCGACTCACTGATCATTTGTTCTCCCATCGGTCAACACTCAAAAATTTGAATTTCGCAAATTACAGTAACCCGAAGGTTCAAATACGCAAAACGGCTGTAACTCGCTCGTCTTGCGGCGTTCAGCGGCAATCGACACGTCAGGTGAAAGCTCTCGGCATGCTCTTTCATGCGGCAGTAACAAATTTTTTCAACAACGCAAGCACGCACCGCAGAAAACGCCATTCTCGAGATGTTAACACTTAGATCGCTCTTTGCGACATGGACAGAAGTGTGACACGATTGATTGCTCGGAATGCGCTCTTTTGTGCTCTGTCAAATGTTTGTCAAAACTTTAACAAGTTTTTGTCACTTTTTTAAAGCGTTGCTTGAAAGGGGGATGTTCTTGCTCTATCGCGGGCGAAATCAATATTGCTAAGCAATGCCCTCTTGCGAAGGGGGAGCTCGTGAAGCGGAGCAATGCGGGCGATAAGCTCTCGCACTCTCTGCAGAAAGAACGCAACTCTTTGCGATGTCAGTCAGAATACAAACTCAACTATTTAAGACCGGAGCTTGTTGGTATACTGTGCAAATTTCGTCGTAATCGATGCAATGAACGGCAAAAGGCGTCGTTTTGCCTAACCCCATGTCGAAAATCTGGTGCAATGCTTTCCAACTGAAGAGCAGATGATGGCCGAGGCCGTCCTCGAGAACTTCCTCCTCCTGTGGTTGAAAAGCGTCGCACCTAATTTTCGTCAGTGGGTTGGGCAAAACGACGCCATTTGCCGTCCGTTGTATCGATTACCACGAAATTTGCACAGTGTACCAGAAACACCCTGTAGTTCGCTGTGTCCGAATTTGAGCATGATATCTAGAGGCAAGTCGGAGAATGACGGCCGCAAAGTTAAAGGTCCCACTTTTTTGGCGCACCCTGTATAACATAAACCTCCAATCCGTATAATTTTGAAATGTACTTTAGTGCGTCGGTCGATTTGGATGAAATTTACAGAGAGATATTCCAAGGTCTAACCTAAAGGTATCTTTGTTTGCAGGTTTGTAGAGAAATCTATTTCAGAGCCGAGGGCGCGACCGCGATCAACGACTGCGTCATGCGCTCTCGAGTCGCCGCCGAATTCGTGGCACTGGTCGACCTGGACGAAACTATAGTCGAAGTGGCCCCTTCGAACGACTCAACGACCGATCTGGTTAAACTGTTGCGCCGACTGGACAAGCGCTACGCCGAGCCCGAACTTCCCGCCGCCTACAACTTCCGCAGCAGCAGCGCCCACTTGCGCGGCAACGTCTCGGAGTCGGAAATGGTGGACGTGGGAGCTCTGACCTTTGGCCACCTCTCCCCACTGATGGTGGAGAACCACACCTTTGGCAGAGGACACAAGAGCAAGCTCATCGGCCGGCCTGACAGACTCTACAGGACCCACGTTCACTACGTGCCGGAGACAGAGCGCGAGTCGGACAAGGTCGTTGTGGTTCCTCCAACCATCGCGAAGATCTACCACGTGCGCGAGGTCGAGAGCTTGTACCACCCGAAGAGGGCAAGCGAAGAGAAGCTGGACCTGGCCCCTTACCGCGACAAAATAGCTGACAACTGGCAGAAGAGGCTGAAGAGGCACTATCCCCAGGGTCTGCAGTTGCCAAGTCGCGGTCGACCGCTCATGCAAAGCGTGGAGAATTGCGTATTCGCCATCTACCGGAAGGCGAGAGAACAGTGCACTTCGCCCAACATGTGCATGCGCAACTTGACCGACGTCGTCCCTGTCGAAGATTGGGTGTTCGCCAACCAGAGCTGGATAGTGATTGGATGACCTGATTGATAGTCTTGTCTGTAGAAATCCTGGTTTTCCGCTGTGTTCTTGTTTCTTTGTTTGAGAGGTCGTTGTTGTACAGAGAGAGCCTTTCGAGCATAAAAGTCGACTAGTTTATTCTGCCTGACATTGTATGAGCTTTGATCTCTCCACGGAAAGTGTCATGATTTGCCACTCATATTGCCTCGCTTCACAACCACCACCTTTATTGCGCTCCACTCATGAGATCCCTTTTCGTAAGAGGGTATTACAAAGCAATATTGAATTTGCCCTCCATTAATTCTTCTTAACGAGAAATTAATCCCCTTCGGAGCTCCGCTATTACGTACTATCTTGTTATACTCCACAAAAAGTGTGGAGTATATAGCGATTGTGCGCGAAAGCAGAAATTCTAACAGGATGGCGTTCGCGCGTGAAGCAGCCGATTTGCCAAGGCCAGGGTGGAAGACCAAAGGGGGACGCTGAGGGACCCCGTTGGCGGGAAATGTACTGGAAAATGGGTTAGGCAAGGTAGAACTCGAAAAAGTTGCATATAATGGTATATACTATCTTTTAATATGTTGTAGTACTCGATAGGGCCGAGGGTGGAAGAAATAAAATGGATCGCTGTGGGACCCATTTTGGCGCCAAATTTGAAAAAGTCGCGAATTTTGGCCCCGGGTTGACTTTGACGGGCTGCTGTGCGAGTTAGACAGTAGCTAGAGCGACGAGACCGCTTTTATTGCTCCTTCCCAGATGTCCTCTATCGAATGAGCCATGAACGAGGAAAATCGGTAATAACACAAAGAATTTATTTTCCCGCAACTTTTTTGACTCCGGGGTAGAAAATTACGATTTTCGCGTTTCAGCGATTGTGGCGCTCGAATGCGTTGCGGAGTCGTTCCAAACGTGGTTTCAAACGATTTTACGCTTAAATTTGGTCTAGAAAAGTCTTTTTGAATAATTTTCGAAGCTACAGTATTCATGACGCGCCGCTTTGAATTTTGGGTGTCGGGTTGACTTTGGCAATATTACCTACCTATACTCGATTTCGGGGTTTTCGGGGACGCTGATTACGAATTTGGCATTCGTTTAGTGTTTGGATGTAGTTTTACCATGCGTATGACGAATTTGCATGCTACCGTACCCCAAGTGCAGAATGTCGGTTCCTGGAGTCCATAGGAAGTTAGGGGTGTTGTATGTCGATTCTGGGGATACTTTGGTGTGTAGATCACGAATGCAGTTAGCTTTGCACTCGAATGTATCACGAGGCCTGAACAGCAGAGGAGTCGCTGGCGTAGGAGTTTAAATTTGTGGAGTATAATGCGTCCCCTGGACAACTTGCCTGGTATTTATTATCTTGTTGCGACTGCAGTCGGCTGGCCGCGATTGCCGCTGTATGACGTAAGACGAGCGCCGTTCTGTGCTTTTGGACTTTCGGATTACTGTTGCTGGCGAAATTCAAATTTTTGCTCTCGACCATGAAGAGGACGAATGATCAGTCAGTCGATACCTATCCACAGAGCCCAAGATCGTCGCTCTACGACTTTCCAACGCCGAGATCCAGAGCGTTACGGACGAACGGACGCACGCACTTCGAGCTTTCGTAGCGTGTCGCCCGGCTGAGGCCGGGCGAACATGTCGCACGCCTCTCTAGGTCATAAACGTAGTATGCTTTGGTCGCGATCGTTCAAGAGCCCCTGCATACGTGTTGACTCAAAATGCCCAACACAACGGTCTGCACTACAGCCGTACACAACCAGAAGCGCACATCAAAAGAACTATGTGTAACGTAATACGCAGCGCATGTTGGTTGTATCACGCGTACATCACTTACATTCATAGCCATCTATCCTAGACAAACAAAACCCAAGGATGTGCGCCTAATGCCGCACCCTCCAAAGCCTCCAAAGACTAAAGCCAAGCGTCCATGAAGTGCAGATTGCCCACAGGCAAATAGTTCGAAAGGCAGCCGTGGAAACCAGCATTCGAGCACTTCGTATAATTTCCAGAAAATCAAGAAAGTGACAAACCGACATTTTCGTCTGATGGACTAGCGATGAAATTTCTTCAGAAAGGGAAAGGGCATAGACAGCGGATAGTTTGTGACACAAAATATTTTTGCAATTGTGAAATTTGATAGAAATACGCGATTCTTTGTCCGAATTCCATAAAATGACAAAAAATTGAACTTCACTTATTGACGAATGTGAATGCAGAAACGGTGAGGCCGTACGCCATTAAGAACTTGTGACATAGTTTTACAGTTTTAATAAATTGCAATTCTCAGATGTTAATAATTAAATTTAAAAAATGTCAAAATCGTAATTTTCGTTTGATGGGCTAGCAGCGAAATTTCTTCAGAAATGGCAAGCGCAGAGACTCCAGATAATTAGTAACATAAAAGAAATTTTTATACTCCACAAAAAAGTGTGGAGTATATAGCGTTTGTGCGCGAAACGCAGTAATTTGGATCGGATGGGGTTCGCGCGTGAAGCGGCCGATTTGCAAACGGTCTTTTGCGTTGGGTAGGCCTAGTAAGTGGGCAGGGTGGACACCAAACGGGGTCACGCTCCGGGACCCCGTTGGCGGGAAATTCACAAATTTATTTTTTCAAAGTACTGAAAATTGGGTTGGGCAAGGTAGAACTCGAAAAAGTTGCATATAATGGTATATACTATCTTTTGATATGTTGTAGCCCTCGATAGTGCCAAACACGGAAAAAAGAATTGGATCGCTGCGGGACCCATTTTGGCGCCAAATTTGAAAAAATCGCAAATTTTCGCTATTTTCCGACTTTGACGGTTTGCTGTGCGCGATAGGTAGTAGCTAGAGCCGCGAGACCGCTTTTGGTGCTCCTTCCCAGATGTCCTCTATCGAATGAGCCATGAATGGAGAAAATCGGTTGAGACACAAAAAAGTTATCTTGGTGGAACTTTTTTGACTCCGGGGTCAAAAATTACGCATGCGTTGCCGAATCGGTTCAAAAGTGGTTTCAAGCGATTCTACGTTGAAATCTGGTCCAGAAAAGTGTTTTTGGCAAATTTGCAGAGCTACAGTAACCCTGCCGCGTCTATTTGAATATTGGGTGTCTTGTCGACATTCGCGACATTATACTCGATTTCGGGGTTTTCGGGGGCGCTGATTACGAATTTGGCATTCGTTTAGCGTTTAGATGATGTTTAACCATACCTATGACGAATTCGCATGCTACCGTACCACAAGTGCAGAATTTTGGTTATGCGAGTCCATAGGAAGTTAGGGGTGTTGTATGCCGATTCCGGGGTATTCTGGGATGTAGATCACGAATCCGGCATTTGTTTTTCGCTTGGGAGTGTCAGGAGGCCACAACAGGAGAGGAGTCACCGTGCGTAGGAGTTCAAATTTGTGGAGTATACTGCGTCCCCCGGACGACTTGCCTGGTTTGCAGATATAACTTTTAATAGAAATATTCAAAATTTGACAGAAGTGCCAGAATTTCATAAATTGCCAAAACTTCTGTTTGTTGATGAATATAAACGTGGAATAGAAAGGTCGTACGCCAACTGGAATTCCTGATAAAGAACGACCGCGCCCAATATTTGGCAAGCTTTTTTTATTGATGTGACGTTTTCGCACGGGTAGAAAACATCAGATAAACGGCGTCGTATCATGCCGATAACATATAGCGAACGCGGCGATATCACTGAGCTTTAGATCAGCTGTACAGACAACCGTATCGTGAGGATAGCTGCACTTGGTATTATGGTCTACGTTCTCAAGACACTTTCTCCAGATGCGGCTAACGATGGGTACAAAGTTCACTGTACTGTTCACCAAAATTTGACAGACACAAAGTATAGATTGAACTTTTTACACACACAGCTTGTTTTCGCCCGGCCTCAGCCGGGCGAACCCCTACGAGAGCTTTGCGTCCGTTCGTCCGTGCGCTCGTCCGTCACGCTCTTATATCTCAGCGTTGGAAAGTGGTAGGAAGGCGATCTTGGGCTTTATGGATAGCTCTCGACTTACTGGTAATGTCGCTAAGAGACTTCGAAATTCAAAAGTTTGAATTGCGCGCGCTACAGTAACTCGAAGCTTCAAACTGAAAACGGCTATTACTCGCTCGCCTTACGTCGTAGAGCGGCGTGCGATAGGTCAACTGAGAGGTCTCGACGTGCTCTTTCGTTTGGCATAAACATTTTCTTAATTACGCAAACACGCAACACGAAAAGCGACATTCTCGCGTTTTTGACACAGAAATCGCTCTAACTCACTCAGCGTGCGTCGTAGAGAGACGGTCTTAAGTTGGTTGGATAGCTCTCAACTCACTGATCATTTGGTGTTCTATTGGTCGAAACCTAAAAATTTGAATTTCGCGCGCTACAGTAACCCAAAGGTTCAAAACGCAAAACTTCTTTAACTCGCTCGTCTTCCGTCGTAGAGAGACGATCTTGAGGTCGTTGAATAGGTTTCGGCACACTTATCATTCCGTTAAGAGAAGTCGAGATTCAAAAGTTTGAATTTCGCGAGCTACAGTAACTCAAAGGTTGAAACAGCAAAGCGACTCTAACTCGCTCGTCTTACGTCGTAGAACGGCGTGCGATAGGTCTACTAAAAGGTCTCGACGCGGTCTTTCGTTTGGCATAAAGCATTTTCTAAATTACGCAAACACGCAACACGAAAGGCGACATTCTAGCGTTTTTAACACAGAAATCGCTCTACCTCGCTCAGCGTGCGTCGTAGTGAGACGATCTTGAGTTTGTTGGATAGCATTCGACTCACTGATCATTCGTTCTTCGATTGGTCGAAACTCAAAAGTTTGAATATCGCGAGCTACAGTAACCCAAAGGTTCAAAATGCAAAACTTCTTTAACTCGCTCGTCTTCCGTCGTAGAGAGACGATCTTGAGGTCGTTGAATAGGTTTCGGCACACTTATCATTCCGTTAAGAGAAGTCGAGATTCAAAAGTTTGAATTTCGCGAGCTACAGTAACTCAAAGGTTGAAACAGCAAAGCGACTCTAACTCGCTCGTCTTACGTCGTAGAACGGCGTGCGATAGGTCTACTAAAAGGTCTCGACGCGGTCTTTCGTTTGGCATAAAACATTTTCTAAATTACGCAAACACGCAACACGAAAGGCGACATTCTAGCGTTTTTAACACAGAAATCGCTCTACCTCGCTCAGCGTGTGTCGTAGTGAGACGATCTTGAGTTTGCTGGATAGCATTCGACTCACTGATCATTTGTTCTTCGATTGGTCGAAACTCAAAAGTTTGAATATCGCGAGCTACAGTAACCCAACGGTTCAAAACGCAAAACTTCTCTAACTCGCTCGTCTTCCGTCGTAGAGAGGCGATCTTGAGCACGTTGAATAGGCTTCGGCACACTGATCATTCCTTTAAGAGAAGTCGAGATTCAAAAGTTTGAATTTCGCGAGCTACAGTAACTCAAAGGTTCAAACAGCAAATCGGCCGTAACTCGCTCGTCGTACGTTGTAGAGCGGCATTCGTTCGACCGTTTGAAAGCTTACGTTGAGACAGTTGTTGAGCGGTCATTCCTAAAGAAATACTTTTGTTTTTTTTAACTCCTGTCGTACGAACAACTTTGTCTGCTAAAAAATTAATCCCGGGCGATCCCAATGTTGCCCTGCAACAACCGCTCAGAAATGCGTGTGCCTTGCTCAAAAAATTAATCCCGGGCGATCCCAATGTTGCCTTGCAAGAACCCCTCAGAAAGGAGCGTGTCAGAAGTAGCGCATGAATAGTGGACTCCGGGCGGGCGCGCGTCATATCGGAAAGGCTTCGAAATACTTTACAAAAGTATCCACTCTTTTACTCTTCCACTTTAAAACACTCACAAACCACTCTGTATTAATAAAACAACTCAACTTTTTTAAAACAGCTTGTTAGCACTCCGACCCCAAAAGGGGACGCTGCGATATCACTGAGCTTTATTTGGTCAGCTGTACAGACAGCCGTATCGTGGGGATAGCTGCACTTACTATTTAAGTACACGTTCTCAAGACACTTTCTCCAGATACTCCTATGATGTGTACAGCGTTCACTATACTATTCACCAAAATTTGACAGCTGGTTTTTTCGCCGCGCCTCAGCGCGGCGAGGTGTATATGTTACCGTGACTACCCGGATCCAGTGAAAACCCGGATATCCGGGTTTTCACTGGTCGACTTAGTGAAAACCCGGATATCCGGGTTTTCACTGACGGGTTAGTGAAAACCCGGATAATGTCAAATTATCCGGGTTTTCACTGAAAGTTTAGTGAAAACCCGGATATGCGAGATTTCGTGGGAGGATCGTGAAAATCATGATAGCTGTGTTTTCACTAATCTTTTCGAAGAAATAGCGTAGAAATCAAGGCTTCTATAAGTTTGCAACACTGCTGACGAAACAAGTGCTTTTAAATGGTAAATCGCGCTGTTTGTTGCGCGAAACAAGCGTCGTGCAGTGCGAAACGTGCGATCTTATGCAATACCTTGATCTTTCCCGAGCCGCCTCTTTCACAATGCCAAATGTTTGCGGCCAATTGGCACGTCTGGCTTCAACAGGCGGCTAAGTATACGGGGAATGTGCATCCCGCTTACAGTTTGTGCGCGACTGAAAGTTGTTGCAAGCGTTAGTACGGAGGAAGGGGCACAGCTGGCCTAAGCAGGAGGTGAAGTATATGGAGGAGTGTTTATCTCACTTACAGTTTGCACTAAAACTCTGTCGGCGTCGCGCCTGGCGGGTCTCAACTGAGGCTTAGCGCGACCACCAACTTCAGGGCGCGCTCCGCGCGCCCTGAAGTCGGTCACCGGTCGCGTTAAGCCTAAGTTTCGACCCGCCAGACTGCGACGCCGACTGACTCTTGTGGATTGTGGGCGCAGGGCGAGCCTAAGCATAGCCTGATTTGAAAGGAACCAAACGGCCTACAGGCAATGGAAATATAGTTCTAGCAGTGTATTGCGCGATTTTGAGCATATCGGAGAATTATCCGGGTTTTCCCTAACCTATCAGTGAAAACCCGGATATCCGGGTTTTCACTAACTCAACAGTGAAAACCCGGATATCCGGGTTTTCACTAACCAACTCAGTGAAAACCCGGATATCCGAGTTTTCACTGAAGACGGGTTCTCCCGGTCACATATATATACGCATGACAATGTCTGTCTGTGTGTCTGTGTGTCTGTCCGTGGCACCGAAGTAAGATATGTGGCATATGTGGTCAAGTAGAGTCAAGGTCGCTGAGGACGGATCCAATGTCCGTTTGTGTTGCTAATTTCGCATTTTCGAGATATTCACAATTGAAATTCGAAATGTCGAAAATCGACTTTTTCACCTGATGAGCTAGACGCGTAGTTTCTTCAGAAATGAAAAGAGCACGGACCGCTGATAATTTGTAACACAAAAGAAATTTTTTGTCAACGTGGAATTTGATAGAAATACGCAATTGTTTGTCGAAATTTCATAAATTGACAAAAATAGAACGTCATTTATTGACGAATGTGAATGCGGAATCTGAAAGGTCGTAAGCCAATAAGAATTTGTGACATAGTTTTTCAGTTTTGAAACATTGCAATTTGGAGATATTTACAATTGAAATATGAAAATGTCGAAAATCGACATTTTCGCCTGATGAGCTAGCGGCGAAATTTCTTCAGAAATGGAAAAAGCATAGGCCGTGGACAATTCGTAACACAAAAGAAATTTTTTTCAAATGTGTAATTTCATAGAAATACGCAATTGTTTGTCGAAATTTCATAAATTGACAAAAATAGAACGTCATTTGTTGACGAATATGAATGCAGAAACTGAAAGGTCGTAAGCCAGTAAGAATTTATGACATAGTTTTTCAGTTTTGAAATATTGCAATTTAGAGATATTTACAATTAAAATATAAAAATGTCGAAAATCGACTTTATCGCCTGGTGGACTAGCGGCGAAATTTCTTTAGAAATGGAAAGAGCATAGACCGCGGATAATTTGTAACACAAAAAATTGTTTGCAATTGTGGAATTTTATAGAAATGCGCCACAATTTGACAAAATTCTGCACCAAACCGTTGGCAAGTTTTTTTGTTCGATGTGGTGTATTCCCAAGGGTATAAAACTTCAGATGAACGGCGTCGTATCATGCCGATACCATATAGCGAACGCGGCGATATCACTGAGCTTTAGATCAGTTGTACAGACAACCGTATCGTGGTAATAGCTGCACTTGAATTGTGGTACGCGTTTTCAAGGTACCTTCTCTAGATACGGCTAATTATGCGAATGAAATTCACTATACTGTTCACCAAGATTTGACAGACACAAAGTATAGGTTGAACTTTTTACACACACAGCTTTTTTCGCCGCGCCTCAGCGCGGCGAGGTGTATATGTGACCGGGAGAACCCGTCTTCAGTGAAAACTCGGATATCCGGGTTTTCACTGAGTTGGTTAGTGAAAACCCGGATATCCGGGTTTTCACTGTTGAGTTAGTGAAAACCCGGATATCCGGGTTTTCACTGATCGGTTAGGGAAAACCCGGATAATTCTCCGATATGCTCAAAATCGCACAATACACTGCAAGAACTATATTTCCATTGTTGTAGGCCGCTTGGTTCCTTCCAAATCAGGCTATGCTTAGGCTCGCCCTGCGCCCACAGTCCACAAGAGTCAGTCGGCGTCGCAGTCTGGCGGGTCGAAACTTAGGCTTAACGCGACCGGTGACCGACTTCAGGGCGCGCGGAGCGCGCCCTGAAGTTGGTGGTCGCGCTAAGCCTCAGTTGAGACCCGCCAGGCGCGACGTCGACCGAGTTTTAGTGCAAACTGTAAGTGGGGTGAACACTCCTCCATATACTTCGCCTCCTGCTTAGGCCGGCTGTGCCCCTTCCCTACTAACGCTTGCAACAGCTTTCAGTCACGTGCAAGCTGTAAGCGAGATGCATATTCCCCGTACACATACTTCGCTCCCTGTTGAACCAGACGTGGCAATTGGCCCCAAATCATGCGAAAGTCATGCGCATTGTAAAAGGCCCGGTTCGGCAAAGATGCAAGGTATTGCTAAGATCGCACGCTTCGCACTCCACTCCACGACGCTTGTTTCGCGTAACAAACAGCGCGATTTGCCATTCAAAAGCACTTGTTTCGTCAGCAGTGTTGAAAACTATAGAAGGGTCGATTTCTAGGTTGTTGCTTCGAAAAGATTGATGGAAACACAACTACATCATGATTTTCACGAACTTCCCACGAAATCTCGCATATCCGGGTTTTCACTAAACTTTCAGTGAAAACCCGGATAATTTGACATTATCCGGGTTTTCACTAAACCGTCAGTGAAAACCCGGATATCCGGGTTTTCACTAAGTCGACTAGTGAAAACCCGGATATCCGGGTTTTCACTGGATCCGGGTAGTCACGGTAACATATATACATATGCTGCATCCGGACGGCGCAATCCTCCAGAATGTGCAATATTGCACGATCTGGAGGGGTGCCCCTCCAAACTGCGCAATATGGCGCGTTCTGGAGGGCAGCCCCTCCAGAATGTGCAATCAGCTCCTAGAACGTTGAATTCTTTAACTTTACGTATAATTCTTTTGCCAGGAAGTTGTTTCCTTCCATATCAGGCTATGCTTAGGCTCGCCCTGCGCCCAGAGACGGATCACAAAAGTCTAGTCGGCGTCGCAGTCTGGCGGGTCGAAGCTTAGGCTTAACGCAGTTGGTGGTCGCGCTAAGCCTCAGTTTTCGACCCGCCAGGCGCGACGTCGACAGAGTTTTAGTGCAAACTGTAAGTGGGATGAACACTCCTCTATCTAATTCACATCCTGCTCAGGCCTGCTGAGCCCCGCCGACCAGAGATTGCGCGGTTTGGAGGGGCCGCCCTCCAGAACGCGCCATATTGCGTAGTCTGGAGGGAAACCCTCCAGATTGCGCAATCTGGCTGGATTGCGGAAAGTGGATGCAACATATATACGGATGACAATGTCTGTCTGTCCGTGTGTGTGTCCGTCCGTGGCACCGAAGTAAGATAAGTGGCATATGTGGTCAAGTAGAGTCGAGGTCGTTGAGTACGAATCCGATATCCGTTTGTGTTGCTAATTTCGCATTTTCGAGATATTCGCAATTAAAATTCCAAAATGTTGAAAATCGACTTTTTCGCCTGATGAGCTAGCGGCAAAATTTCTTCAGAAATGGAAACAGCACAGACCGCGGATGATTTGTAACACAAAGGAATTTTTTTGTAAATGTGGAATTTAATAGAAATACACGATTATTTATCAAAATTCCATAAATTGACACAAATAGAACGTCATTTATTGACGAATATGAATGCAGAAATGGATAGGTCGTACACCAACAAGAATTTGTGACATGGTTTTACAGTTTTGAAAAATTACAATTTAGAGATATTTACAATTAAAATACGAAAATGTCGAAAATCGACTTTTTCACCGGATTAGGTAGCGACGAAATTTCTTCAGAAATGGAAAGAGCATAGACTGCGGATTATTGTAACACAAAGGAAACTTTTTGCAAATGTGGAATTTAATAGAAATATACGATTATTTATCAAAATTCCATAAATTGACACAAATAGAACGTCATTTATTGACGAATATGAATGCAGAAATGGATAGGTCGTACACCAACAAGAATTTGTGACATGGTTTTACAGTTTTGAAAAATTACAATTTAGAGATATTTACAATTAAAATACGAAAATGTCGAAAATCGACTTTTTCACCGGATTAGGTAGCGACGAAATTTCTTCAGAAATGGAAAGAGCATAGACTGCGGATTATTGTAACACAAAGGAAACTTTTTGCAAACGTGGAATTTAATAGAAATATACGATTATTTATCAAAATTCCATAAATTGACACAAATAGAACCTCATTTATTGACGAATATGAATGCAGAAATGGATAGGTAGTAGGCCAATAAGAATTTGTGACATTGTTTTACAGTTTTGAAAAATTGCAATTTAGAGATATTTATAATCAAAATACGAAAATGTCGAAAATCGACTTTTTCACCCGATTAGCTAGCGACGAAATTTCTTCAGAAATGGAAAGAGCATAGACCGCGGATCATTTGTAACACAAAGAAAATTTTTTGCAAAGGTCGAATTTGATAGAATTTTCAAAATTTCGATAGAAATGCCAAAATTCCACTGTTGTTCATTGATGAATGTCAACGCAGAAATACGCACAAATCAAACGGAATTCCTCGTAGAGAACGACTGCACCAACATTAGGCAAGTTTTTTTGTTCGATGTGGTGTATTCACGCAGGTATAAAACTTCAGATGAACGGCGTCGTATCATGCCGATAACATAAAGCGAACGCGGCGATATCACTGAGCTTTAGATCAGCTGTACAGATAACCGTATCGTGTGAATAGCTGCACTTGGTTTGCGGCACACGTTCTCAATATACTTTCTCTAGATACGGCTAATGGTGTGTGTAAAGTTCGCTATACTTTTCACCAAGGTTAGGCAGACACATTGTATAGGTTGAACTTTTTACACACACAGCTTGTTTCGCCGCCCCCCAGGGCGGCGAGTATATATACGGACGCTATTGTCTGTTCGTGGGTCTGTGTGTCTGTCCGTGTGTCCGTGTCACAAAACTAGACGTGACGATTAGTGCCACCCAATAGAGTCGAATGCGCTGAGTAACGTGCCGTTGTCCGTTTCTGTTGCTAATTTCGCTATTTCGAGATATTTACAAAATACGAAAATGTTAAAAATGACACTTTTATTTACAAGTCGTATCGGCAAAGTTTTGGCTGAAATGGAAAGGGCATAAGACGCGATTAATTTGTGACATAGTTTCGGATTTTGGAATTCACCGAATTAGGGATATTTTCAAGGTTTTTGTCAGAATTCCCAAATTTCGAACAATTCAAACAGCTTGTATTTCAAAACTTCTTTGCATCGATGGATCGAGCATAGTCTGCCAAGTATTTAGCAAATAGTTTCAGCGAATATAATTAACTAAATTTAGGATATTTTTAAGGATTTTGTTAAAATCCACAAATTTCGACAATTTCAAACTGCTTAAATTTCAAAATTTCTTTTCACGGATGTGTCGAGCATAGTCTACCAAGTATTTATCAAATAGTTTCAGATTTTATAATTAACGAAATTATGGATATTTTCAAGGGTATTTTCAAAATTCCCAAATTTCGGCAATTTCAAACAGCTCAAATTTCAAAACTTCTTTGCACGGATGTGTCGAGCATAGTCTGCCAAGTATTTAGCAAATAGTTTCAGAGATTATAACTAATGAAATTTAGGACATTTTTAAGGGTTTTGTCAAAATCCCCAAATTTCGACAATTTCAAACGGCTTAGATTTCAAAGTTTCTTTGCACGGAAGTATCGAGCATAGTCTGCCATGTATTTAACAAATAGTTTCGGATTTTATAATTAACGAATTTGCGTGTATTTTTAAGGGTATTGTTAAAATTCCCAAATTTTGACAATTTCAAGTAGCTTAAATTTCAGAATGTCTTTGCATGGTTTGTCGGGCATAGTCTGCCAACTATTTAGCAAATAGTTCTATATTTTATAATTAACGAATTTAGTGATATTTTCAAGGTTTTTCTCAAAATTGCCAAATTTCGACAATTTCAAACAACTTAAATTTCAAAATATCTTTGCGTGGATGTACCGGGCGTAGTATGTCAAGTAATTGTGAAACAGTTTCAGATTTTAGAATTCAAGAAATTAGGGATTTTTTCAAGGGTTTTGTCAAATATGGCAGATTTCGGCATTTTCAAATGGCTATAACTAAGCAATATTTTTCCATGGATGTGTCGTGCAACGTATGTTTTGCCGCCTATTCGATCGAACACGAAACGCGGCAATTACTGTGCGGTTCTGCAATCTACAGCAACGGTATCGTAACCGCCCGCATTTGTGACCCAGAAGAAAAGGGCGTCGTCCCATTTAGACCATCTTCA
>JASAMZ010013953.1:0-12272 GCA_030248115.1 Linhomoeus sp. GSCO2_2 | reverse complement strand
TTGTGATGTACTTCGTTCAGTTACATCTTGTTCTCCCAACGGCCAGAGTCAGCCTCCGCCGCTTATGCAACTTCCCTCGGTGCCTCCACTGCTGATTCCCCCTAGAAGTGACTCCTCTTCGAATCAGTCCGGTGAAACAGTGCTATTCGTGTCACGGTTTCAGGTACACACGTGCTCGCTTCTGTCCCTCCAGCGCGGCTTCGCAGGACGCGCGTCAGCCGAGTCAGGCTCCCCGCTAAGACTCGCCCCTAAGAACATGAAGCGCTAAAACGGGTTCAACGCGATCGTTCCCAACGACGACGATAGCCACATTTTCTCCTGGAGTGCAGTCGCTTCTTGGCTTTGGCGGATACGTGCTTAGATGACGTGGCTTCTTCCTCTGGCGCTGGAATGCTTTCGTCCTTTCCCGACTTAGGTTCCCTCTTCATCATGTACGTTGGGGTCCCCGACCCCTCGCAGGGAAGTGTGGTGAGTCCCCCCCCTCGAAAATTCCGACGTTTACCCCCTAAGAAAGAGCAGTTGCTTCCCCCCGCCAGTCCCCCCTCTGAAGTCCCTTTTCTCGTGCTGATGCTGTTAGTCGATTTTGAACAGGTTCCGCGAACTGAAACGGCCCGGTGTGATTGTTCACCCCTGGTACACAGTGGCGTTGTTAGTGTTCTGTTGCTTCGTCAGTCCCTTCTTGGTCGGTGTAGTGTTCCCCCCCTCTGACCAGAGAGTCCTCACTCCCCTCTTCGCCCTGGAGTTTCAAGTGTCCGCCCTATGGTGGCGCGGTTTTCGTCAGTCCCTTCCTCTTCGGTCCCCCTCCCAACGGCGCTATCAGCAATACGTTTGTGTGCCGTGCTTCGTTGCGTATTGCTGGAAGGGGGACGCTTATTCGAGGGGGGGGAGGCGCTTATTGGAGGATTTGCGGTATATGTATCTGTTGATCACTGGACAATGGAGTCTTGAGACTCGATTAGCCCACTCGACAAATGCTACACCGTCGGCACGTATGTTTCTGTCCAGTTCAGGAGCCTCAGTTTCGAAACCGCATTGAAGCGAACTAAGCTATCCACTAGGACAGAATGCCATCTCTGCCGGCAGTTGGACAAACGTCATTTGCTAATGTGTATTTGTCATCTGCACACTGGATTTGTCCAGCGCCATTTGTCTAAAGTGGGCTGATGATAACATTTGCTCGGTTGATTAAAGCAGACAAATCGCATTTCCATGTTGCCGATGGACAAAACACGACTTCGGCCTAAAGTTTCCTTTCGCCAGTGCCACAAAGCTGGAGCTTCAGAGACTTCCTCCAATGTTTGTCTGACCACGACTGAGTCAGTGGCGTAGCCAGGATTGTCAAGTGGGAGGGGCAAAAAATTTTTGGGGAGGGCAAAATTTTTTAGCTGTTCGTTGAGCGCTACTGGGTGCAAAATGCAAAAATCTTGCTATTTACAGCGAAGCAGGCAAAATATTCACTTTAGTCAGTCGGACTGACTCACCAGAGGACTGAGTGAAGATGGAGTCGATGATTCTTCCCAGCCAGAAGGGGACGGAGATGGTGATGAGACTGGAGACGCCCAGGAAGAATATGCCCACTGAAATAATGATGGAATGTGCTGATAGTATGTATAGCTATGTGGTTGCAGCTTCTATTGGAGTCAACAAACATTTAAATGTAAATGAAGTAAGTCATTCGGAGCCAAAGGCTGCGGGGGGGGTCATGGGGAGGTTATATAGTATGTATGGAAAGGGCATAAAGCTGGGGGGGGGGGGGGTGGAGTGGATGTATCAGAGAAAAGTTCGGTAACACGACACCCTACAACACCTATGCGTCGACACGGCAACAACTCTATTTTAGATCAATTGAGACCATAGAGGAAACCCAAAATGGCCTCTCCTCCCTCCCTCTCCCACCTCCCAGTCGAAGTCTGACTGCCTTGGCCAGTCCAAAGAGCTTCCCGAGTCTCTGGAGGGTGGGCCTGATCTGCCTCTCCTCCTGCGTCAAGGGGCGACGTCTGCCGGCCCGTCTCGACGCTTTCGAACTGTAGTCTCTGACCCATCGCTGTTGCCTCAGCAACTGTCTCGCGATCGAAGCGGCGCTACTGTTGCGACTGTGGTGGAGCGAGAGAAGACGACTTGGTTGAGGCGTGTGGAGCCTTCTCATCAGTGGGTAGAACTTCATTTTCGAGGATGAGCCCAGGTTTCTGTCGAGACCGCAGAGCGCGCAGCGACCGACAGCGGCCAGTAGGATCGACATTATATGGAAGAAGATTGACGTCTCTTCGCTAGTTCACAACTTCTTTGCGAAGTTACATCAGCTTAGCAGATGCTTCACGGAGAGTTCAGAGTCAGAGTTCGCCTCGTCCGTAGTGGTAATTGTAGCGTACCCGGTCTCAACACGGATGCAGTTTCTCCGTGTGACGAAAGAGCAAGCTGTACTGCACATCAAAGGTGGCAACTCAGTCTACTGAACGCAGTTTTTTCGATTTCGCTGTCTTATGTACAGCTGCCATTCAAAAATGGCGCTTTACCGTATTCGCGTCAACCGTATACGGGGCAATAATCGTTCTATGACCTATGACCTGTGACCTATGACCCCATGACCCATGGAATCTATGACCCAAATTCAATTTTTCGCGCTACAGTAATCCCAAAACATAAACTACATACCGGCGGTTACGGCAAACGGCAAGTTGCACCAAAATGACACTCGACTTGCTTCAACAGCATCAAACTGCTGTAAGAGTTAGAATATCAGAGAATTAAGCTAAACTGATGAGGTGTAGACCATGTTTAGGTCAATGTCGAGGGTTTGCTATTAAGATTACTCTGAAATCAAATTGTCTATATCCTGGATAAGCGTCTTTGATTCAACTACAGTTTAGGGGGATTTTCAGACAATATTTTAGGGGGATTTTCAAGTTAGGCAAGCCACACTGCACCTAGGGGGATCTTCAAATAACAAACACATTTGGCTCACGCTTAGGCTTAGGTTCAGGCGTATGGTTAGGAATCATGCGCTGAGGTTCAAGCTTACGGTAAGGACCATGCTTAGGCTTAGGTTCGGGCTTATGGTTAGGATCATGCCTAGGCTTAGGTTTAGGCTTATGCTTAAGTTTATGCTTGAAGTCGGGCTCGATCTGAGTGTCCTGAGCCTAAGCCTAAGCATGACCCTAATCATGAGAACAAGCATGAGTCTAAGCATGAGCCTGAGCATGAGCCCAAGCCTAAGTCAAGCCTGAACCTAAGCAAATGCATAAAAGTTCGCTTCAACAAAATTTCGTTGCGGTAATTCTTTTAGGCTAGTGTTTTCAGCGCATTTAATTTTAATCTGAAGCGGTTTTAAAATGGAGAATGTGCTTTTAATTTTAATAAGCAGCTTTTCAGTGTGAATAGAAATTCCGCTTTTAAAAATGCACAAAGCGCTTCTAAAAATTGCGAATCCGCTTTTCATTGTGAACAAACCGCTTTTAACTGAAACTTCGCCGTTCGCTGAAAATGTAAAGTTCGCTGTTCGCTGAAAATGTACTTTCTGCTTTCAAAATGAAGAAAGCGCTTTTAAATAAAGAAAACGCTTTTAGGCTATACTAGGCGGAGATCGTAGGCCTGAGCAGGCGGACATCGAAGGCCTGAGCCTAAGCCTAAGCCTTAGCCTAAGTTTTCTACTTTTGAGTTTGACCACTAAGATGGCGAGAGGCGTCCACAGGCTACCCGATGATACCTCGAAGTTCCCTGTATGATGTCAGGCGAGCGAGTTATTAATCCTGCGACAACATCAAATCACCATTTTCTGAAGCGTGTTGGTTAGGCATTCTCTATTTACAATTTTGAAAGTCTTGTTGTCGGATTCATACTCACTGCTCAGTAGCTCGAGAACTTCATTTTCGTATGCGAGTTGGCTATGTTCGGTCAACCTTTGACTTATAATGGACCCCGCTTTGGGCTACTAGCGCGCAATTTGAAAGCCTATTATCGTTTCGACCCTTAGACTGCTACAGTAGTCGGCTGGCCACTCGACAATGTCTCAAACTCCATCCTACAACGTCAGGTTAACGAGTTATTGATCCTGAAGTAAGCGTGACGCACTCACGCCAAGCTCTTGATAGGGTTTGACGCTTTCGAAGCAACTCGGGTGTCATTTTGGTGCAACTTGCCGCTAACCGTAACCGCCAGTATGTACTTTACGCTTTGGTATTACTGTAGTACAAAAACTAAATTTGGGTCAGATTCCATGGGTCATAGGGTCATAGGTCATAGGGTCATAGGTCATAGAACGATTATTGCCGTATACGGTGCTGAGATGAAAAGAAGTGCTTGTTTTATGAAGTATCTTCGACTGTCTAGTAGAGGGCGGATTGCGATCTCGTCAGAACAAAGCAATTTCCGTGTCGGATGTAAACTTGCCTCAGACTGGTAGAAGAACAAGCTGCTTGAAAACGAAATCTGGGAAAAGTAAGAGCTTACCTTAGCTTAGCGGTCGTGGGTGAGCATTTTGATTTTGAACCGATCGTATCAGACTAGACTATCATCTTTGAAATCCCGATTGCCGTCAGTCAAGATGAGCAATTTGATGAAGCGCAAGATTTTCGGCCAAATACCAATTTGGTTCATCGGCATTCCAATCGGCCCCTTGGGCGGATACGGTCTGTGGAGATATCAGTGAGTGGAAGAGAGGCGTGCGACGATGCGACCCCCCCCCCATGCGTGTAACGGTAGTTATGGTATGGTAGGTTTAGACTCCCTACAGAAGCATGCCACCCCACAGTCCATCCCGTACCCGGTCCGACCGCCCACACCCCTCTCCGTAGAAATTTCAAGTCTTTGCTCTGCAAATGGCTAAATTATTGCCTGCAGCGTTTAGAGCGACCAAATGTTGGGTCTCCACGACCGGTGCATTATTTCTGCTGTTTTACCTAAAATTACGCGATTTTTTTGCACTCCCCCCCCCCCCCCCCACCCTCCGTCGCCCATCGTCCGTCAGCTGGCGTTTACACATGTATTGAGGGAAGGATGGCCATATAGGTGCGATGGGGGTGGGGGGGGGGGGGGGGATAGCCATGGGGGGGGCGGTAACCCCCCCCCCCCCCCTAGCCTTGGCCCATCTGAACGGGATTTCCGGATACCCCGCCCCCCACCCCTAGAAATTTTCGCCGCAGACCCCCCCCCCCCCCTTCGCTGCCGAATTTTCCCGGCTTCCTCTGGGTAGGGGTGGGGGGGGGGGCCTAAGCAGAGGAGGCCGGGAAAATTAAGAAAATTTTTCCAAAACCAGTCCAAAATCGGTCAAAATTTTTGCCTGCGGCGCTATTTTTACGTATTTTTGGCCATTTTCTATGAAATTCTCATCATAATAGAGCAACAAGTGATACGTGACACTCCTTGAGTGTCAGATAGGCACTCCGCGTGATTGTTTTAGCAGATGGGGGCACAGAAACGCGTCGGAGCAGGCTGTACTGACGACGATGAGCGCAGGCTGTACTGACCGCTGACTGTCTATAGCCACTCACAATGTAGAATGCCAGCGGCGCCCCAATTGTACAGGCGCGCCTTATCTACGCTACACAGCGGGGGATCCCCCGCTGGGGTGGACGGCGTCAGTGGCTACAGTACGGTGCTCCTATAACTCGGTTCGATTGCGCGTGCGTAGACGCCTTCTCGGCGCGTCTTATATGGACGGCGTACTGTAGGCGCAGCAAAATCAATGGCGGACGATATTTTCAGAACTTCGCGAAATTTTACAGAGCGTGAGTATTCGGCCAAAATCAGGCTAAATGCACCGCAAATCGCCAAACAAACGACGGATTCGCGTTCTGCGGCGTCAGAAAGCCCAGACACAAGTCACACAACTGTCAACACAATTCTGAAAATTCGCCCCCAGGACCCAATTTTTGGCCGGCCGGGTGCCGAAATCACGGTAAAGGCGTCCCAAATCGCAAAACAAACACCGGATTCGTGTTCAGCGTCGTCGAAAACCACCGAAACAAGTGAAAACTCAATTTCGAAAATTTGACCCTGGGATTCAAAAATTCGGCGCGGCCGGGATACGGTACCTCAAAATGGTCAAGACACTTCGTCTAGACCAACTTTTGACGCTGAACACGTTGCAATGGTCAATTTGCCGCTAAAGGCACGCTTTCCAGCCCAAAAATCCACTCAAAGTCCAAAATCCGAATTTTCCGCTCGGGACCCGGCACCGTTGTGACCGCGTAGCTCACGAACGGCAAAAGCAATCTCGGCGGTTTTGGTCTCAAATGAAAGGTAATATAAGTGTCCAGGTTAGAAATTAAATTGGCGAGGATCCACCGTCGCAAACTCGAGTTATGATTTTTTAAATGTCGGAAAAAAAATTTAAAATTTTTAATTTCTACCGTACTCCCGCGTCGGACCACCTAGGGAGCCCGTTCCGGTTTTGCTCTGAAGAGCATCCAAGGGCCTACAACATATCCAAAAATCAACAAAATCGACCCACTTTTGCGACAGTTATGGCCTGCATATTTTTTTGTACTTAGCAAAAATTTGAATTTTTGAATTTTCACAAAATTTTTCCACCGCCGAAATTTTTTCACCCCCCGAGCACGCTGCGCGTCGTCATAAGCTATCTTTTAAAAAAAATTTGGCTCTGTAAGTGCTTCCTAGCGAGCGCTAGCTCTAGTTATGTTAACTGTAGGCTTTACCGCTCCTATAGCACTCCTTCGCTTTTCAAGCGGCGGAGTGCCAAAAATAGCTAATTTTGCACTTTTTAGGTACATCTGTCTACCTCCGTCCCCCCCATTTTGAGTCGATCAGGAAACGGATTTCTGATACGGAGACCCCCCCCCCCCCCCCCAAACCCCAAACACCCCCCCCCCCCTGGCCCAATTCTGGATCGCACCTATGATGTATTGAGGGATTTTCCCTAGTCTAGGTAGTATCTCTACCCAATCTACTCTACAGTCCACTCGCTCAACACACTGACGCTCTCTATAGGAAGAGCAAGGAGGGGCCGAGGTACACGACACCAAAGGTGGTGAACAAGGTGTATGTGGTGACGGGGGCCGACGGGGGAATTGGGAAGGCCATTACGCAGGACCTGGCCAGGAACAAGGCTCGCGTCTACATGCTCTCTAGGTGGGTAAAATTAGTGAATACCGTGAATACTCTAATGAGCCCCCGGGGGGGGGGGGGATTATTGTTCAACTTGCTCCTAGGAGAGGGGTACTTTTGGAGGGTGGGGGGGGGGGGGCGGGCTTATTCGAGGGCGAGGCGGCTTATTAGAGCACTTACCATAGGTTCCTTTGTGGGGGAGTTACCCCCACCCCCCCTCGCCCCACCACCCCAGACCGATCCTGACGACGTTCAAGACGACCCCCCCCCCCCCCCCCCCGACCTCCGATCCCATACCGACCCCCCCTGGCGACCAAAATTTGCGAAAAATTTTATTGTTTTAACATGTATTTGGGCCGCTTTCTAGCTAGTATATGGCCTTTATACGTCTGTTTGTGGCGGTTTTTGAGTAAATTAATGTTTTTCTGCGCTGAGTATATAGCGATTGTGCGCGAAACGCAGAAACTTTGAGTCAACGGCGTTCGCGCGTGAAGCGGCCGATTTCCAAACGGTCTTTTGCGTTGGGTAGGCCTAGTAAGTGGGCAGGGTGGAAGACCAATGGGGTCACGCTCCGGGACCCCGTTGGCGGGAAATTCAAGAATTTTAATTTTCAAAGTACTGGAAAATGGGTTAAACAAGGTAGAACTCGAAAAAGTTGCATATAATGGTATATACTATCTTTTGATATGTTGTAGCACTCGATAGGGCCGAGGGTGGAAAAAATGAATTGGATTGCTGCGGGACCCATTTTGGCGCCAAATTTGAAAAATTCGCGAATTTTGGCCCCGGGTCGACTTTGACGGTTTGCTGTGCGCGAGCCGCGAGACCGCTTTTGGTGCTCCTTCCCAGATGTCCTCTATCGAATGAGCCATGAACGGAGAAAATCGGTTGAGCCACAAAAAAGTTATCTTGGTGAAACTTTTTTGACGCCCGGGTCAATAATTGCGTTTTTCGCGTTTCAGCGTCTGTAGCGCTCGAATGCGCTGCCGAATCGGTTCAAAAGTGGTTTCAAGCGATTCTTCGTTAAAATCTGGTCCAGAAAAGTGTTTTTGGCAAATTTGCAGAGCTACAGCAACCCTGTCGCGTCCATTTGAATATTGAGTGTCGGGTCGACTTTCGCGGTATTATACTCGATTTCGGGGTTTTCGGGGGCGCTGATTACGAATTTGGGGTTCGTTTAGCGTTTAGATGATGTTTAAGCGTACCTATGACGAATTCGCATGCTACCGTACCCCAAGTGCAGAATTTTGGTTCTGCGAGTCCATAGGAAGTTAGGGGTGTTGTATGTCGATTCTGGGGTATTCTGGGATGTAGATCACGAATTCGGCATTAGTTTTGCGATTGGGAGTGTCAGGAGGCCGCAACAGGAGAGGAGTCACCGTGCATAGGAGTTCAAATTTGTGGAGTATACTGCGTCCCCCGGACGACTTGCCTGTTTAAGCAGATAATCGCAAATTTCTTGCAATAATAGACGGTTAGACCCCCCTACCCTTTTTGATGGCCATCCTGAAACTGATTCAGGTTCTCGACCCTTAATTGACCCCCCCCCCCCCGGACCAAATCTGGTAGGAACCACTGACTTATACTGTAGCCTATATACCGTAAATCCTCCAATAAGCGCCCTGGGCGCTTATTTGTTCAGCCTTCCTCTAGGAGGGGGGCTTATTCGAGGGGGGCGCTTATTAACTCGACCTCTCAGGAGTGCCAAAATTTCACCAACATTTCCCGTTGTTGTCACATTTTCGCGCACATCTGCATAGATTTTAGACTGAAACTGTATAGCTTTGATCAGAACGCCTGCAATTAGTAGTGGTGCTGTCCATAGCCCAATCTTGTGTTAGGAATGGTCACAGAGCGCATATGGTAGTGCTAGTACTGCTGGCACTAACAAAAGGTGGGCGCTTATTGGAGGGGGTGGGGGGCGCTTATTTTTTCAACCTTCCTCTAGGAGTGGGGGGTGGGGGGGGGTGGGTGGGGTTGTGGTGGGGGGGGGGGGGGGGGTGGGGGGGGGCGCTTATTGGAGAGGGCGCTCGGGGGCGCTTATTGGAGGATTTACGGTGGCAATCTCATTCACTCTTATGTAGGTCGATGCGTTCCTGCGTGGAAAAACGCAAGGAGATCGCTATGATGACGGGCAATAGAAGGCTCCATTGCGTCAAGTGCGACCTCTCCAGTCAAGAGGAGATCGTCAAAAGTGTACAGAGCCTCCTCTACTCTCTGGGTGGGTTGGCGAGAGATTTTTTGAGCTATTTTTTAGCCGAAATTTGCGCCATTTTCGGCGCTTTTTGGTTCACCTGCCAAAAATTTCCCCTCTTTTGGCGTTTTTGGCAAATGTTGTTAGTTGTTTAACGACCCCCCCCCCCTCGCCGCAGGCGAAAGTTTCGTTTCGAGAGCATCCCCGGTTAAAAATTGCACTGTTGGTAGCGCCGCAGGAAAGAAGAATGATTATCTTTTGCCCTTGTAGGCAGCATTTTCGCTTTCAGCCGTAAGCTTTTCGCCTTTTGTCTGTTCAAGCAACCTCTTCTAAACGTTGGGTATCTGACACATAGAGTAGGCGTCACCTGTGAAGCTTGGCAGCGCCTCACAGCAGGTAGAACCTTCAGTAGGCGACCTGATCGTTTATTGGAGGGGGGTCGCTTATTGGAGGATTTACGGTACCTACGAAGCGGTCGTCTTCTACACTACAAACAATTCACGGTCACAACTACAGAAGTTACCTCTGAAACTCACCCCCGTGTTGCAGAGAAGGAGAATCGAAAGATCGAGTGTCTCATCAACAACGCCGCCGTCAGATACTGGCCTAAGAAGGTGGGTGACACCTTGAAGACGTCGTTTCTAACATTGGATGAGTTGTTGTAACTGTATGTGTATTTGGGGGGGGGGGGGGGGGGCCCCCCGCCGCCCGCCCCCCAGCGTTACAGGTATGTGTTCAACACCCCAGCCCCCCCCTGTAGAAGTACAAAGAATTTGAGTCTCGCTCGACCTAGATGATGCAGTCATTCTATCGTGCGACGCGCCAAAAAAAATTCAAACTGGCCTGCGGCGGTCTACTTTGTCTGCGGACGTATTTGCGTGAGCCGGTCTAATAGTAGCTTGTTCCAATATAGACACGCTTCAGACCTTAAGTTTATGCCCTGAATGGAAGGTATTGTCAGTCATAATCACAGAAGAACTCTAGTATCTCTTTCTCTCTTTAGCATCTTTAGGGGGGGGGGGGGGGGCAGGTTTGGAATTGCTAAATCTTGGACGCGCTTCAAATCCGAATGAACTTTCTCCACAAGCTTCGAATCCTGAATCTAGGTTTCATTTCACTTGTCTCTTTCTATGGTGTTCAGGTGACAAGGGACGGAGTGGAGTACCACTTGGGTGTGAATTACCTGGGCCACTTCCTACTGACCAATCTCCTGTTGGACAAGATGGTGGCACAGGACACTCCCTCCAGAGTGGTCAACGTCAGCTGTCAGGACTATAAATTGTGGGAATTTTTACAGATTTAGGCATGTTTTAGGAGAAAAAAGTTGTCTGCGTCTGAGACAATGTATTCGGAGTCCATTGCTTGCCTTCGTCTTTAGAAAACTGTTCTATACCCATAGAAACATCTTCGGGTGGTGGTCTAGCCTCCCGCCCCCCCCCCTCTTCATATCCCTCTCCCTCCAATACCCCATTCGCCCCCAAAACTGCACCCGGTCGAAGAATCTAAAAAGTTTCGGCGACGGCTGATACTTTGTCTATCTTTGCCAATTTTGAAGAGTTTTTGGCCCGTTTTGTCCATTTGGAAGAATAGAACATGTTGTCGTTCAAGGAAAACCGTGTTAGTCGGTCGACCCCCTCGATTGGGGTCGCATGGCACGCCCGCACCCCCCCCCCCCCCCAAACAATAAGCGCCCCCCCAACAAGCCCCCTCCCGCAAGAGGTAGGCTTACAAATACGCGCCCAGGGCGCTAATTGGAGGGTTTACGGTATATAGGCTACAGTATAAGTCAGTGGTTCCTACCAGATTTGGTCCGGGGGTGGATTAAGGGTCGAGAACCTGAATCAGTTTCAGGATGGCCATCAAAAAGGGTAGGGGTGTGGGCGTCTATTATTGCAAGAAATTTGCGATTATCTGCTTAAACAGGCAAGTCGTCCGGGGGACGCAGTATACTCCAGAAATTTGAACCCCCATGCACGGTGACTCCTCTCCTGTTGCGGCCTCCTGACACTCCCAGATCGCAAAACTAATGCCGAATTCGTGATCTACATCCCAGAATACCCCAAGATCCACATACACGACCCCTAACTTACTATGAGAACCACAGAACCAAAATTCTGCACTTTGGTTACGGTAGCATGCGAATTCGTCATAGGTACGCTTAAACATCATCTAAACGCTAAACGAATCCCAAATTCGTAATCAGCGCTCCCGAAAACCCCGAAATCAGAGTATAGTATCGCGAAAGTCGACCCGACACCCAATATTCAAATGTACGCGACAGGGTTGCTGTAGCTCTGCAAATTTGCCAAAAACACTTTTCTCGGACCAGATTTTAACGAAGAATCGCTCTGAAACGACTTTTGAACCGATTCGGCAGCGCATTCGAGCGCTACAGACGCTGAAACGCGAAAAACGCAATTATTGACCCCGGCGTCAAAAAAGTTCCACCAAGATAACTTTTTTGTGGCTCTACCGATCTTCTCTCGTTCATGGCTCATTCGATAGAGGACATCTGGGAAGGAGCACCAAAAGCGGTCTCGCGGCTCGCGCACAGCAAACCGTCAAGGTCGACCCGGGGCCAAAATTCGCGAATTTTTCAAATTTGGCGCCAAATGGGTCCCGCAGCAATCCAATTCATTTTTTCCACCCTCGGCCTATCCCCCCTTAACATCAAAGATAATATATACCATTATGCAACTTTTTTCGAGTTCTACCTTGTTTAAACCATTTTCCCAGTACTTTGAAAATTAAAATTCTAATTTCCCGCCAACGGGGGTCCGGAGCGCGAACCCCATTGGTCTTCCACCCTACCCACTTACTAGGCCTACCCAACGCAAAAGACCGTTTGGAATTGCTGCTTTTACGCGCGAACGCCGTTGATCAGTTCTGTGATTCGCGTACAATCGTCATAGATCAGTGGTGAGAAAAACATTAATTTACTCAAAAACCGCCACAAACAAGCAATACGTAACTGAACGAAGCGTTACAAACACGACTTATCGCCGCCGAAGGTCAA
>JASAMZ010013952.1:22500-74788 GCA_030248115.1 Linhomoeus sp. GSCO2_2 | reverse complement strand
CAACTTGGAACAAACTTCACACGCTAAGGATTGTCCCGTGGATTCAGATGGACCACACAAGGGAGAAGGCAATCGGCGCTGGTTGAGAAAGGTTTCCCAGTTGGGTTTGTCCGAGGCGGAGAGGGAGCATCCACACGCTTCCAAGCTTTTCGACTTTCTCCAAATTCTCAGCGCCTGCTTCGGTTCCTTTGCGCACGGAGGGAGCGACGTCAGGTGACCAATCATTGTGGCACGGTCTTTCTGGCGATCTCAATTGCGAAGCAATGGAATGACTTCAGCAACGCCATCGCCCCTCTGGTCAGTCTCTGGGTCATCTACCATGAAGCCAATGTGCTCCAGGGAGGCCAAACCCCTGTCTGGCTTCTGGTGTTTGGCGCCGCCGGCATGTGCATCGGCCTGTGGCTGTTGGGACACAGGGTCATTCACACGGTCGGGATCAAGCTGACCAGAATCACAGCCGCCAGGTGACTGGTCTTGAATTAGTCGTGTAAGCTTGTAGAATGCCGCAGATGCCATGAACTTGTAACCATTCAGCGGCTTCACAATTTTGCTGGGCGCCGCAGTGACCGTTCTTCTGGCCAGCAAGATGGGTCTGCCCGTCAGCTCGACCCACTGCAAGGTGGCTGACTGCAAAGCCTAATTACCACGCTGCAATCTCGTAGTCTGTCTGTCTCTGTCTGTCTTTCTTCAGGTGGGCAGCGTGGTGGCAGTGGGCTTCCTGATGTCTCCCAAGTCGGTCAGCTGGCGCGTCTTCGGCGGCATCTTCTTCTCCTGGCTCGTCACGCTTCCCGTCGCCGGTGCGTGAGTGCTGTATGCAGAGGCAAAACACGCCATTACAGTTCCTCCAGCGTTTCAGGAGCCATCAGTGCCGCCATAATGTTCGTCTTGAAGGCGGTTTTGCTGTGAAGCATCTACCCTCCAGCGTACACTTGGAGTTTTTGTGATCGTACAAGTAATTAGAATATGACAAACATCCGCTGTTAGTGTGGCACCCTAACACTTTGCCCTGGACGAATTCCTATCCGAAATGAATGTGCGCAGGCTTGTAGTATTCGAGTGCAGTTCGGAGCGAAGCCTCAGAAGTGCGAATCCGAGGTGCGTATGCCGATACCAAAGGCATCGAACACACGAGACAACATGGACCTTTCTTACGAGCCACATACATAGGCTGCGCACAAGCAAAGCTAATACCCGATTAGCAGAAGGAAACGTGAACAGAGCGACTTCAGCAACGATCAGCGAAGGGGCAAGCCAATTTAAAAGCTCAGATCACGCCTCGGCACTTTGTCCATTGATGACAGCGAGAATAGAAGCGAGGCTCTTGGACAGAGCGGCAATAGCCTTCTTCATGCCACTGCGTGCGGTGGCCGTCAGCCACTTGAAGGAGGCGTTGTACTTGGAGGTGAACAGCACGTAGAACACTATGCCGCAGGTCGAGTTGACGTCGGACGCGAACTGGTGGGCGCTATTGGACCACTCGGCCACAGGGTTAATCAAGCTCGCCAGCCAAGGCATGTAGCCGTTCAGCTCGACCCAGAGCGTGGCGCGGTAGGCGGCGCGCACGAGGCTGCAGCTGCACATGACGGAGAAGCAGAAGATGTTGAGCCCCGTCGAACCCAGTAGCAGGCCGAGGTGGCGCTTCACCTGCTTCCTTCGCGCCAGCAGGGTCGTCTGAACGATAGAGTCACCAGAGTTGTCTTACCCGCTGCAGACAAAGAAACAGACGGACAAAAGGACACTACGATGCTTCGAGAAACTCATTCTGGAGCAGTGAACTACCAATTACATAGTGTGTAACTGAAAATCCACCGCTCAAGGCTCTCACCTGATCGACTCCAGAGGTAGCGGGCGGGAAGGCCCACTGGACGTACTTTCGCCGAAAGCGAAGCACGAAGTACAACTGGGCTCCGAACAGAGAGACGAGAAGAATTGCGTGTCCATAGTAGACCACGGACTCCAACGCTACCTGGTGCCGAAACTTATCCCCAAGCCCTTCTTCCACGTTGGCAGCGATCAGCCAAGGGAGCCCCAGAAGTATGTAGAAAGCGTAGGTTGCAGCGAAAGCGGCGCTCGCCAGGCTGTATGGCCGCTTGATGGCCAAAGTGGAGTAGTTGATCTCCATCGTAGCCGCCCTCTCCTTGGCCAGCAGCAACAGGGCCACCTGATTCAGGGCCAACAGGGGATGGTCCAAGTTGTACTTGACCATTGTCTTGGCTTTCGGCATGGAGATTGGGCAGGCGACCGTCCAAGCCGCCAGTGACGAAGACAGGAAGCTGGAGTGAATCAGACTCGCGGCCGAGCCGAGTAGGTCAGTGGCTGCCTCCAGGTAGTGCAGCTCTTTCACCGCCCCTCCGCTGTGATCGCCTCTGAAGGCGCCATGAATCAGTACGAGAGAGGCGAGACCTCCCATGACTCCAACTGGTGTGGTCACCCAGGTGTCCCACCAATACAAGGCGAGCTCCTTTGCCATCACTGTATTGACATCCCTATAGCGGTGGTAGTACGCGGCAGTAGACCGCCTCCATGCCAGAAGCAACTCGACGTCCAAGATGGGGCAGTGGCGCATCGCCTGGGCGCAGTAGGCCCCCCGCTGCGATGGCAGGTTCTCTTGTAGGTGGAAGCGGCGCCACTTGTTGCTGCGGATTTCGCTGAGATGATGCGTTGTGAAAAAATGATTTCGCCACTTCCAGTGTGGCCATGGTTCCATACACTCTGCAATGGCATCTAGGTGATTGGCCGGATTCTGCGCTGGAGTTGGAGGTTGCTCTGTTGAGGCGTTCTCCAGGCAGGACAGCAGGATACAATAGAGAGGGTATTCGTAATCGACTCTGAAATTTTTTTCTGCAGACATGGCTAGAATTGTGGAAACTGCATAGGTATCTGTTATCATGCAGTGTGCTGTGTCAACTTGTGTTTGCAAGAGCTGTAGGTTACGTGCCCAAGTTGATCTCTGTGAGAGGACGCGAACTCCTTTGACAGCGCTCCAGCATGATTAGTGCCGGTTCCATTGCCCCATCCCACTGTGTAGCTGACCCTTGCTGCTATTCTGAATGGAGGAAGGGTAGCATGGTGCAGGCTTCTGTTTTGTTGCCTTCCTTGAATGTTCATCCTTGCCATCGCTTGGAATTGACTGGCACTCTTTCTCAACAAGACACTGCACACGCGCACTACACTTAGAAGAAAGGCGTAACTTGCCTTCTTTGACCTTCCAATGTGGTGCACGCACATCGCAGAAGTTGCACCAGAACGCTACTCAGTGCTGTATATTTATTTATACAGTACCTGTTGTATCGCCCACTCCCAAGGTCAATTTCGCCAGATGGTGTGATGACGACGAAGCATGCAAGCAGTGGCATCACAACGCTTAGCGACTTGGGGTTCATCAGTCAGGCTCCGTGTTTTCACGGCGACCAGCGAAGCAAACAAGATGCTCGCCAGAGACTGGAAAGAAGCCGTGCCGGGTCAAGCTCTGTGTCCTTTACTATTACTAAATTAGCAGCGTTCTTAGCAAAACTACCTACACGCCATTTGTACATCTGTGAAAGGAAAAGTCCGTTTCTTTGGAAACGGCAAGACGCCGACGATCTGATTGATCTCAAAGGGAATATTTTGTCACCTTTGATACGTGAGCCGCTGGTCAAAAAATTTCCATGAGGTATGTACATACTTATTTAGAGCGTCGTAGACAAAATTTTCACCGCTGCAGTGCTGCAGGTAAAGTTTGTTTTAACGGCCGGCATTAGGAGGAGAGGGGGAGGGGGGCACTGACGACATGTGGGAGTGAGATTGTTGCACTGCCCCCCCCCCTTGCCCCCCACTTATGTACGTCACGGTTGGATTCCAGTTTGGGGGTATTTTCAGAAATAGGGGTACTTTCAAATAATAGGGGTACTTTCACAAGCTGTCAGAAAATATGGGTACTTTCAGATATAGGGGTATTTTCAGATAATACGGGTATTTTCACGAACCTTATTTTAGGGGTATTTTGACTTCCTCGTTGAGTGACCATTTCCAGTTTAGGGGTATTTAATTTAGGGGTATTTTGAATGTACCCTTAAATGAAATTCCACATTAGGGGCACTATCAATTCCAGTTTAGGGGTACATATTTCGAGTTCCAGATTAGGGGTATGTCACTGAACCAGGACACCATGCTGTGTTGCTCACAAGACAGTTCGTTTGTTTCTTAGCAGAGTTCAGCTGCACATACAAGTATTTCGGTCAGCATTTGCCATTGTGATGGTCCATTGACATTGCTTTTGACTGTACCTACATACACCGTGAGAGAGTGGTGACATTGTCTCATCTGCGCAGCGAAGCAGTAAATTCATTGGTTGAAACCAAGAACTGGCTTCAGCAAGGAACGCCTGCGTTTGAAGGGCGTTTGAAGTTTGAAAGAGCTTGTAGGCAGAGAGGTTGCGTTGGGTACTTGTAGCTGTAGTTAGCCGGAAGACGGGTCGTTGCACAAGAACTCCGACAATGGAATCGGCCCCCAATGAGATTCTCGAGCGGATCTTTGTCTATTTGGATCTTCGCAGCAGAATGTCGTGTCGCGCGGCGTGCTCTCGTTTCAAGCAGCTGCTGGACGTATGGGACGCCACGCTTCGAGGGGCCCTTCCTCGATTGAGACTCTCTTTCGCCGCTCAGCCCGAGAGCTTTTCCCCCGCCGATTCCTCCTGTCAGAACTCGAAGAATCGCCGCAGTCGCGCCCACGAGTGCTGTTCGAGTCGACCGATTTGCCCCATTGGGGAAAGAGAATTCGCAACGCCTTCTATCGCTTCGGTCCTACTCTCACCAATCTCGAGATTTCGATGGAGGCCTACTTGATTCCATACGATCGTTACTTCGTTGACAACGTGCTCACGGTTGTCTACGACATCTTGAGGCAAGAGAAGCGCATGATGGGCCGGCTGGCGGGCTTCCGTGTCCGTATGCCCGTCTTGTATCTGGAGCACTTCCGGTTGGAGAGCGTGCACAACTTTTAAAAGCAGCTGGCCGTCCACTTCCGGCATCTCTTCAGTAGTCTGATTCAACGGAAGACCGTTCTGCCGACTTTCTTTCCGCCCTCTTTGGAGGAGCTTCATCTGACGCTGGAGCGCCTGGGGGCAACCATTCCTCCCACCACGCAGGGCGAGGAGCTTTCCACCAGCCGACTTCGTCGACTGAACTTCAGGGTGTGGGGCAGCAGCGTTCGACTTTTAGCACGAGTCGGCAGGAGAATGGGAATTTGAAACTGGAGCACGTCGTCCTCGACGCCTTGGGCAACGGCCTGTGGCGACACGTCCTGGAAGGAAAGGCGCCGAAGCTTCGCTCGCTCCACTGCGCGCCCTACAGCAGAGTGGACTCTGACGAAATGCTGGCTCTCCAGCAGCTGCTGACGCTCCACGGTTGTTGCCGCCAGCTGAGCTTTGTCAGCGGTCTGCTACTCTACGCGCAGGAAGGGCCGGGACTAAAATGGCCCGCCCATCGGCCGCCTCTGACCGTGGTCGTCGACCCAATTGGACACTGGCCCTTTTGGGGAGACAACGTGACTGTGCTTGTGAGAGGCTGGGACGATGAGATGATCGCCCAACGAATGACTCGGCTGAGAAAAGAGTGGACCTTCGATCCGCACGACTGAGCGATCATATGTGCAGTGGACTTGGTGTTTTCGCTCAGCGACATGCGCTGGACTGGTCTCGAGACGAGGCTCACGATGCGGTCATTTGGTTTTATGAATCGTATCCAATGTATACTACAGAATCGTATTTAGTGTGTGGTAGAGTTAGACCACACGCTAGGCGAAGACACTGTGTGGAACTACATACAGTACATGAATCATGTTGCAGCGATATCTTAACGAAACAAAACAGTTTCACCAACGTGGCACGTGGCGCACGTGCCCAGCGAGGTGCATTCTGCATTCGCGCCATAGGCTTTGTCGCCGCGCCGTCTGGAGCCCGACACTAGACGTCTTTTGGCTTCCAGTCGATGCGAACTCCGAGTCTCACGGTCACGACTGGCGCACGTGAAGGCGACGCACCCCATTCAGAAGCGTCTTGTCAACAAGCGACAAAATATATTGGTGCCAGACACAATGCTTGCAACAGTGATAACTTTTGGACCCATCTAATCCGACAAAATCGTCACTCGCGCGCGAGGCGAATGATTTTCCCAAGAGACGTCATCAAGTTGTCTGGAAAATTAACCTGTGCCGAATTCGCCGCATTCCACCCTTTTACCTACGTGCACCAGATGAGAACGACAAAGGAAGAACGCGCTCGAAAGGATTTATGAGCGCGCCCTAGAGGAGATAGGCTAGGTATGCGTGCACCGCCATATCACCCGGTTGAAGCTTTGCGGTCGGGCCAACAATGTCAACAGAGCGAAATCCCTACCTTCACTCTTGAACGAATGTACTGGCTTTGACCTTGCAAAGGAGCGATCGGATACGCATGATTAATTTTTGGGATCCGCACACAAGGCAAGCAATTTCGTTTTACACCACGTCTACAAGTGTTCGCTGAAATATCGCGCGAATTGTCGCAGATTTCAAAAATTTTTAGACGGTTTTGCAAGAGTTAACTGCGTCCGCGAATAGACTGATAAGGGAAACCGTAGGCGCCACCTTTGTTCTGAAGGAAGGAAAGTGCTCACGCGGCAAGTTGGCGTTTTCAAGACGCGAAACAGATTAATTTTATCGTTTTGCGCTGAATGGTCGTCCGTACGTGCTACTCTTAAGCTGTTTGACGCCGTTCCCACATTCCAGTTGCTACCTAGTTGTCTCAAGAAGAAAGGGAAGCTACCGGAACTGCAAAAGGAAACATGTCGGACCCAATTACCAGCACTCTGTCGGCAATCGTCGAATTTCACTCTGAATACTTGTGGACTCTGTGGGTGGGCTTTCCCGTCGCTTTCGTCTTGGCGTTTGGCATTGGCGCCAATGACACTGCCAACTCCTTTGGCACCTGCGTCGGCAGCAAGGTGCTCACTCTAAGGAATGCGTACATCTTGGCCACAATCTTTGAGACGGTGGGAGCCGTACTGCTAGGTGGGTGGTCAATTTCGACTCGACGACGACGACGACGACGACGACGATGACGACGACGACGACGACGACGACGACGACGACGACGACGACGGCGGCGGCGGCGGCGGCGGCGGCGACGACGACGACGACGACGACGACGACGACGACGACGACGACGACGACGACGACGACGACGACGACGACGACGACGACGACGACGACGACGACGACGACGACGACGACGACGACGACGACGACGACGACGACGACGACGACGACGACGACGACGACGACGACGACGACGACGACGACGACGACGACGACGACGACGACGACGACGACGACGACGACGACGACGACGACGACGACGACGACGACGACGACGACGACGACGACGACGACGACGACGACGACGACGACGACGACGACGACGACGACGACGACGACGACGACGACGACGACGACGACGACGACGACGACGACGACGACGACGACGACGACGACGACGACGACGACGACGACGACGACGACGACGACGACGACGACGACGACGACGACGACGACGACGACGACGACGACGACGACGACGACGACGACGACGAACCATTTCTAGGCTACAAAGTAACGGACACCATGCGCAAGGGTGTAATCGAAGTCGAAGTCTACAACAACAGTGAAGCGGAGCTCATGCTTGGTCAGGTCGCTGCCTTAGCAGGTATGTGCCAAGCCTGTGTACCTGAGTTATATGCCACCGTCTAACACGGCCCGCTGGGGCAAGATTGGACCTTGACTCGATCGTCATACAGACCACGTATTGCATGGTACCTATGCAGGTTGCGGCATTTGGCTGCTTGCGGCTACTGGACTCACGCTTCCCGTGTCGGCCACTCACAGCATCGTGGGCGCCACTCTGGGCTACTCCCTGGTGCTCAAAGGAGTTGAAGGAGTCAAGTGGGGCAAGATCTTTCAAATCGGTGAAGCGGATACGTTGCATATTGTATCCAGCATGGTTTCAATATGGTTCTCTAATGTGTTTCCTTTCAGTGATTTCCTGGTTCGTGTCACCGGTTCTGTCCGGTTTCGTGACGTGCGTCCTGTACGCGGCTCTCGACTTGACGATTCTCTGCCGGGTGAGTTTGACCGAAGTGTGATGATTCACCGTGATACTTGGCATAAAGTTGCATATGGGCAGCGTGAGTGGACCACACTGCCGACCCTTGAAGCTTGCGACAGAATGACAAAGTGACAGTGATAAACTGACAAGGGACAAGCGCGCGCGCTTGTCCAGACTCAAAGCTGGCGACAAGCCGGCCTTTGTCGCCTCGAAGTGTTACCTTTCCGGCAGACGAGTTGATTTGTCCGCGGCCAGGAGGACACAAGGCACAGTTGGTCACATTCGGGGCGGAAAGGGCAGACAAAATGTGACCGACGAAGTCGCAAGACCCTTTCGTGTGGCGGTCTTTGGCTTCTTCGTCTTGAACCGGCGGAAACTTTGAGACGGGGCCCCGAAAGGATCCGCCGGCCAGCCACGAACCGCCGCCGCTAACCTTAGGGTCCAGTCCACTGAAACATTCGCACAGTTGACAGCGACAACGTTTCCTTACGGCCTGATGACGCCTCGGAAATTCTTCCTTCAGGACAATCCTTTGGAGAGCGGTCTCTTCGCCTTGCCCTTCCTCTACTTCCTCTGCATCGCCGTCAACACTTTCGCGGTCATGTACAAGGGCTCGGGAAGTAGGTGGTGGTGGCGGCAGAAGTTGCATACTGTAGCTGACACACGCGCAATTGTTAACTCTCACACTCCTTGCAGTGCTCGGTTTCGACAAGCTTCCTCTGTGGGCCATTTTCGCCATCACATTTGCAATCGCCGCCGGAGCCGCCCTGGTTGTGAACTTCTTCGTGAAACCCTGGTTGCGCGGGTGGATTTTGGGTGAGCGAAGCGTCGTTGTCGTTCGCCATCTTCTCAGCAACGCAGTGCCAATGGTTCTTCCAGGAAGGACCAGCAAGAGCAACACACCACGATCGGGCTTCAGGTCGAGGCAGTTGTCTCTCGTGGAAGCGAACCCAAGTGAGCCCACTTCAACTAGGTACTCCATATGTCTTCATCTCTGCAGTATACCTACTACTGCCCAGGCACGAAGAGGCTGGACGAGTTCATGGAGCTGGACGAGAAGATGGAGGAGATGGATGAGGACGACGACCACGACGACGAGCGCTCGGACCACTCGTCGTCTTCCGAGTCGCTCCACGAGAAATCGAATGCCGAAGGCGGCGACACTCAGGTACTGTATGTTAGACTCACGCATGGTGCGTGAGTGAGTAAATAGCGAAAGAGACGGTACGGTAGAAGTGGCCTTAGACGATTCCACATTGGATAGTGCCTCGCTCCATGTCGCAGGAAGCCCAGAAGCAGGAGGCGGGTGAACCCGAAGCCCCCGGTCACAAGGGCAGTTCTTACTTGCGTCTCTCGTCGGACGCGCCGATGCTGGTGAACAAAGACAACGAAGAGGTCGTCATCAAGGTGCTGCAAGCGCTCAAGGAGGAAGAGGCGGAGGAGGAGGAAGAGGACGACGTCGAGGGTTGGTTCAAGTGATTTTTGGCACTCCGCCGCTTGAAAAGCGAAGGAGTGCTATAGGAGCGGTAAAGCCTACAGTTAGCATGTCCGGGGCTAGCGCTCGCTAGGAAGCACCTAGGGAGCCAAATTTTTTTTTAAAAGATAGCTTATGACGACGCGCAGCGTGCTCGGGGGGTGAAAAAATTTCGGTGGTGGAAGAATTTCGCGAAAATTCAAAAATTCGAATTTTTGCTAAGTAAAAAAAAAATCACCCCACAATTTTCGCAATAGTGGGCCGAATTTGGTGATTTTTGGGTATGTTGTAGGCCTTTGGGTCCTCTAGGCGGCATCGCCGGAACGGGCTCTCTAGGTGGTCCGACGCGGGAGTACGGCAGAAAATTCAAAATTTTAAATTTTTTTCCGACCTTTAAAAAATCGTAACTCGAGTTTGCGACTGTGGATCCCCGCCAATTTAATTTCTGACCTGGACACTTATATTACCTTTCATTTGGCACCAAAACCGGCGAGATCGGTCTCGCCGTTCGGCAGATCTGCGGTGCCAAAAGTCCCGGGTCCCGAGCGGAAAATTGGGATTTTCGACTTTTAATGGATTTTTGGGCCGGAAAGCGTGCTGTTAGCAGCAAATTGGTCATTGCAACGTGTTCAGCGTCAAAAGTTGGTCTAGACGAAGTGTCTTGACCATTTTGAGGTATGGTATCCCGGCCGCGCCGAATTTTTGAATCCCGGGGTCAAATTTTCGAAATTGTGTTTTCACTTGTTTCGGCGGTTTCCGACGACGCTGAACACGAATCCGGTGTTTGTTTTGCGATTTGGGACGCCTTTACCCTGATTTCGGCACCCGGCCGGCCAAAAATTGGGTCCCGGGGTCGAATTTTCAAAAATTGTGTTGACAGTTGTGTCTGGGCTTTCTGACGCGGTAGAATGCGAATCCGTCGTTTGTTTGGCGATTTGCGGTGCATTTAGCCCGATTTTGGCCGAATACTCACGCTCTGTAAAATTTCGCGAAATTCCGAAAATACTGTCCGCCATTGATTTTGCTGCGCCTACAGTACGCCGTCCATATAAGACGCGCTGAGAAAGGCGTCTACGCACGCGCAATCGAACCGAGTTATAGGAGCATCGTACTGTAGCACCGACGCCGTCCACCCCAGCGGGGGATCCCCCGCTGTGTAGCGTAGATAAGGCACGCCTGTACAATTGGGGCGCCGCTGGCATTCTACATTGTGAGTGGCTATAGACAGTCAGCCGTCAGTACAGCCTCTGCTCCAACGCGTCACTTGCGCCACATCGGCCTCTTACTGCATGACATCTGCTTAGGCCCACCCCGGTCTACAGACTCTAGTTCCACACTGAAGAAATTGGGAACAAACAAATTTAACGGGAATGCAACACTTGTTGGAGTTTCTGTGCCCCCGTCTGCTAAAACAATCACGCGGAGTGCCTATCTGGCACTCAAGGAGTGTCACGTATCACTTGTACTTGTTGGTACCGTATCGAGCGTGACGTAGGTAAATATGTATGGTAGTCGGCCATCTGATACGAACCATTCCGAAAAGGTTTGTGCGACTACATATGACCAAAACGACGTTCTCACAGGCATCGTACCGTACCTACATACAGGGCAAGGGAAGAAGGTAAAGAGGAGCAAGCGCTGGCTGAAGAAGGCGGCAAAGGTCGGGTCTTCGGAGGCGAAGACCGAACACCCGCACGCGTCGAAACTCTTCGACTTCCTGCAAATTCTGAGCGCCTGCTTCGGCGCCTTCGCCCACGGAGGCAACGACGTTAGGTGGGTGATTGATTCAGGTTGATACGCTTACGTACAGTCCTCGACTCGATACAGTCAACCTTTCTTCTACTTCGTCTCCTTCGAAAGCACTAGGGACTTCCCAATTTCTACGCGGCACACTCCACATAAAGAATCGCTCCACATCAGTAAATCCATAGAACCGCACACACCCTTTCCTCGCTCGTCACTCCTCGCCCTCTCCCGACATGAGCTGCCAGAACTCTGGAACGTACGTAGGTCAATTTCATTCGGGAATCGCTTGGTGCGTAAGCACCGCGCCTGTGCGTGGCGCGTACAGGTAAGTAAGCAGTAAGCACCCACCCTCCCACTCTATCTTTCCCGAGCCGTCCTCATCAATCTCGTCGATGGCCGCCTCCAACTCCTCCTCTGTCAGCTTGTCGTCGATCTCCCTCAGCAGGTCCTTCAGAGTGGGACGGGAGATGTAGCCTGCCTTCTGCAAAAGCGTCATAGAAGATCGGTGCGTATTTTAGTCATCGCTATTGCACGCGCCTCCTTGTCGAAGAGGCGGAAGGCCTCTTTGAGCTCCTTCTCCAGGGTCTCCTTGTCCACGGTGTTGACCACCGTGTGGACCATGGCCGCGAACTCCTCGAACTCCAGCTTGCCCGAACCTACGAATGGGGTTACGGTAGCTACCGAGAGTGGAATCGGTCCACAGCTATCGACAGCGGGCCGATACGGCACGCGTATCCATGCTAAGGCTCTTGAGAGCTAATAGTATTGGAGGTATGTATCTAAGTCTGACACTCAGCAACTTTCTAGTGCTGGGTTACTGCAAAACCGCCACAAATCCTCCCTGGTTTCCACCCACCGTCGGCGTCGAACTTGCGGACGGTCTTCCTCAGAGTCTTCTCGTCGTACTCCTGCTCCATGGCCTCCAGGACCTTGCCCACCTGCGTGGCGAAGATGAAGCCCTTCTTGTCCCGATCGAACATGTTGAAGAAGTTCTGGTAGGCTGCAGATGGGAATTCACAAGCGAATGCACGAGTTCAGTGACGGTGAAGTCGACGACGACTCACTCTCCATTTGGGCCTGCTCGATCTCGGCCAGGATCTCTTCGATGTCCTCGGCCTGAAGAGACAGCACTGTGCCTACATGGAAATCACGCGAGATGGGACAGCTATAAACTCAAGTTCACCCACCATCCTCGCTGTCTAAAGTTATCTCCTTGTAATACGGCACCCTCGAATAACAGAGCTATAGGCGAAGAAGTGTGGAGCACGACAATGGAATGCGGGACCGCTAGACGGCCACTTAGACGGACAGCTATGGACGGGGCTACATCGTTCTTCTGTCGAAGAAGGCGTCTGTCGACCGCCGGCCCCTGTCATCCGTTAGAGAGACGTCCTTCAGTGGAGTATGCTCCTTTGTTAGTGAGAAGAGGGCCGGCCAGTTTTTCTTGGCGAGAGACGGGAACAGACGGCCCCAAAGTGTTAGGTGCGCCCACTTCAGAGGAAGCTAGTAGGAGTGAAGAGGACCTCCCCCCCCCCCCCTCCTGCTGTTAGAGAGGAGGAGCAGAAGCCCTCGCGAATGTCTGAAATGTGCGAGGTGCGAAGTGCTTCGCGTCGACGAGGCTGGTATTCTGCGGGGAAGGCACCTGAACACCATTTCGCCGCCTTTAGCGGAGAAAAGAAAGGGCAATAAGGATCCCACTTGTAGAATGTCAGTGGGGGAAAAGATCTGGCGGGGTGGTGCAGATTTGTGGGAGCGAGGAAACAAAGGGGAAGGGAGCATTTGGGAGACGTTGGCGCAAGTAACTTGAGCTTCATGAGACAGCACGAACGGAAGCACCGAAAAGCAGTCTATCGTTACACGGTCAAGGGCAGGGCGCGCGTGTGGCTCGATTTAACCACACACTGTAACTTCAAATAGCAACGTACCACCAACACATTCATTGCAGCAACGCCATCGCCCCTCTGGTCAGTCTCTGGGTCATCTACCAGGAGATGGACGTTTTCCAGAAGGGTCAGACGCCCCTCTGGCTGCTGCTGTTCGGCGCCGCAGGGATGTGTATCGGCCTGTGGCTGCTTGGTCACAGGGTCATTCACACGGTGGGCATCAAGCTCACCAGAATCACCGCCGCCAGGTGGGCGACAATGATACGGCTTTCAGAAGTTTCAGATGTGGCATTACTGAGGCGCTTTCAGCGGCTTCACCATTCTGCTGGGCTCTGCGGTGACGGTGCTACTGGCCAGCAAGATGGGACTGCCGGTCAGCTCCACCCACTGCAAGGTGTGCAAGCATGCTTAATCAAATGCAGTTGACCGTGTTTGTATAAATGAAATGTTCCATTGAGAAGCTGTTCGTTTCTGTATCTCTGTCAGGTGGGCAGCGTGGTGGCAGTGGGCTTCCTGATGTCTCCCAAGTCGGTCAGCTGGCGCGTCTTCGGCGGCATCTTCTTCTCCTGGCTCGTCACGCTTCCCGTCGCCGGTACGTTGCCCATCTTTCTTACCACAGTTACATGTACCTATACCTACACTGTAGGTATTAGTGCTTGTACGCGGATTCATACTTGTCTCAATCACTAAAGTCTCTGCCCCTTCCAGGCGCCATCAGCGCGGGCCTGATGTTCGCCATGCAGTGGATATGGCTGTAAAGCCCCATTTCGACCAGAGTGATATTATTGATCGATGAAAATCATGAAAGTAGTTACAGCAGAACAATCCGAGTGAAAATTGATTTGACCAGGCCGTGCCACGTCTTCTGTTATGTAGGCTATTCCATGTATGTATGTAGTAGTAGTTATGAGATGCGGATGTCCGATCTGCAACGATTTATTTGTGGATTTGATTTCCAATGTTGAACCGTTGGTACTGCAACATTCCTCATCTTCAGTGGCTCTTACGCACATGTCTACCGTATCTTTTCGTGCGTATGGCATCGCTACGCATAACTGGAACGCACGTAGTATGTAGCGTCTCGTATGGAAAGTAAAGCAGACGAGCGTGAGTATTATCGTCCGGCCGCCATTTTGTTTTTGTAAACGCCGAATCGATACGTGCTGAGGAACGGTCGCTGTGTTTTCATAAATTATTTTTCGAATTTTGAAGATTCTTTGGCGGCAAAATGGATACCAGCGAAAGTGATCCACGGGAAGAACGTGAAGGCGGCGACAACGGTAGGGTGCATCACGTGGGGACACCATTCGACAAGTCGTCTTGCGTGCTGTAAAACACAAATTAGTGAAAGTCCCCTTGTTGCTGTATCGACAGCAGTCAGCAGCAGTTGAGTAGACGACTTATGTAACAACGTGGATTTTGCATGCAGGCTAACGAAGCAACGGGATGCACTATGCAGACATGAAATTTTGAATTGTACCAAGCGGGGCGTCAAATGCTGTACTAGCCCGGTATTCCATTGTCCTCTGAAGCAAGGCTCAGGTGAATGCCACCTTCCTTGTTTTGCAGTGCCAGTTGGCGAGGGAGATCGCGCTAGTCCGGACCCAGACGGCGGCACCGCAACCAACAAAGCCACCGATGGAGAACCGTCGTCTAACCACGAAACAACTCCGCCGCCAGCTGCGGAAGACGCCGTGGAGCGCGAAGCAGATTCCGATCCGAACGACAGTGTGTCTGCATCTAATGCCAAAACCTCGAAGGGTATCCCTGCTACCATCAAGGGCGGTGGTAGCAGAGGACGCGTCGGCGCCCGGGGCAGACGAGGAGGCAGGGGAAGGGGGCGAGGAGGCAGCTTTCGATTCCTCTCCGTGGCGTCGTCGGGTGGAATCGATGTCGAGAAGGAGGGTGTGGCGTCGTCAGTGGCGCGGCCCACTCGCCAGAACCGTCGCAAGCCCCTAAGATACGCCGACGGGCGAGAGAGCGGCGACGACAATGGAAATGATGGTGTGTTGTTGGAATAGAGATCAGTGCCATGACTTTGTGGACTTGTGACCAAATGACGTTTACGATTTACTCTGGCGCCTTTGAAGATGGCGACTTCGACGTGGACGAATCCATGGACGACGACACTAGCAGGAGCTCTAGTCTCTCTCCCAGGAAGAGGGCCTTTGGTGGCACAGCTGAGACCCCTGGGGGTGTGCTCTTCTCCACGGACAAGGTGGAGACCTTTGTGGACGCCATGAAGATACTCTTCCAGAAGACGGTGCCAGGTGGGAGGAGTTGGAGAAGGGACTTCTGATATGTCGTGTGGACATCTCTTGTAAACTGCGGAATTGTGATGATCCGTCGATCGACGCGAATATCGACTGCACTTGGATGAATGAGTCCCACTGCAGCAGCCTCATCCATTGCCGATCACATATACCAGCGAATTGCCACTCCATTCCTTTGTTGCAGAGCATCTGGTGAATCTCCAATTGCCCCGTCGCATGTCTCTGGGCCTGAGCTGCTTCGTGGTCGACTCCAGGGTGCTGACTGAGGACGAGAGCGACAGAGGGGCCTGGGAGAAGCTGGAAGAGGAGAAGGCATACTACGTCAGAGACGACTGGGCCAAGTGCTACAAGAGGGTACAGGGAAGGAAGAAGGTTGCGGTGGAGCCGGAAAAAGATGGAAAGGGGTCGGAGGAGGGTGGAGGGACTTCTGGGGAAGCAGAGAAAGAGAGAGACGACAGCGATAGGGGAGATGAGGGAACGAAAGGCGAGTCTGGTTTAGACTGCGTTGTGATTGTTTGAAGCAGCGCAGTGAGATCGTCACTGGATCCTTGAGAAGTGATTCAATGGAGCACACCATTGACAGCAACAGAAACTTTTTATCTGATTTGGTCAAGCTGCAAAGCGCTCATGCTACACAGTGTTTCTCAAGATCTCTGTATGTTTGGGACCTTCGTTCTCTCCACTTCACAATAGGTCGTTGTCAATGTCAATTGTACTACTACTCCATCCACCTCTCTCTCCTTCCAGAGACCTCCACATCTGAAGTCGCCACCCTTCCCCCTTCGGAGTTCGACGTCTGCCTGCGGAAGTCGACCTGGCGCTGGGTGGGCAAGCGCCAGTTGGGCGACTCCCAATCGCTCTCCGCCCGCGTGGGCCGCACCCTGTTTGTGGCCACCGACAAGCGGGAAGAGTTGCTTGCGCACGCCCTGCTCTGCTATCGGAACAGCGGCCTGCCCTCTGCCAGGGGCGCCAGAGGAGCTAGGGGAAGAGGCAGAGGTGCACAGGTAAGGGACTACAGTTTGCGATTCAACAAATTGAGTGCCATTTGATTGATGGACATCCTATATACTAAGCGGCATAGAGTCTGTTTGTTTGTCTGTTTGTTTGTTTGTCTGTTAACACGATAACTCTAGCTACAGTTGACGGATCGCGATGATCTATGGCTTAAACTGACCGTCGTGACATGTAGTTTTGCACCTCCTATTGTGGACTTTGGCTGATGACTAAATTCCACAATATTTCGCAAATATCGGCTGCGCCAGTACATTCTGAGCACAGAAGGCTCCACACACTGCGATTGACGTTTGATTTCGCGCCAAAAACACTTTGCAGTGTCACCATTCATGACAGAGTTGTCGTTGTGAGACTCCAAAGTGTATTCACAGGCACTGCATGCACTGGCAGGGGCACAGCATCAATCCTCTTTGGATCTATGTCAAATGTCTTTAGATCTATCTGAAATCTCCTACGGGCTAAACCCAGATGTCCATGGGCTAAACCCAAGTATCTATTGTGTGTTTACAGGCACGGGAGCTGGTGCGAGTGTAAATGTAGGCACTGGCAGGGGCACAGTGTCAAATGGCTTGAGATCAGTCAGAAATGCCATATTGGCCAAACACAAATGTCTATGGGCTAAACACAAGAGTCTACTGTGTATTTACAGGCACATGAGCTGGCACGATCCTAAACGTAGGCACTGGCAGGGGCACAGGGTCGAATGGCTTGAGATCTATCTGAAATGTCCTATGGGCTAAACCCAATTGTCTATGGGCTAAACCCAAGCATCTATTGTGTATTTGCAGGCACAGGAGCTGGCGAGATTCTAAACATAGGCACTGACAATGGCACAGGGTCTAATGACTTGAGATCTAACTGTACTGTCCTGCAGTGCACTGAATTCGATGATTGCATTATCTCCTTCATGCTCTGTAGATTATCCATGGGCTATTGACCAGAGAGATTCTCCTACGGGCTAAAGGCTCTAGTCCTATATACTAAGCGGGATAGAGTCTGTTTGTTTGTGTGTTTGTTATCGCGATAACTCGAGACACAGGCGATGGATCCTGGAGATCTATAGCTTAAACTGACCGTCATGGACTGGAAGGAATCCCCTCCTATTTTAAAACTTTCACAAATAGCTGAATTTCACAAAATTCACGAAAATATCTACTGCACAGTACATTTTGAGCACTACAGAATGACTGCAGGTTGATTTCGTGCAAATTTCACGATATTGTGTCATAATTCACTACAGAGTTATCGCTGTGAGACTCTGAGGTGTATTCAGAGCCACGGGAGCAGATGCGATGATAAATGCAGGCACTGGCAGGGGTACAGTGTCTAACGACTTTAGATCAGTCTGAAAACACCTATGGGCTAAGCACAAACATCGGTGTGTTGAATTCAGTGCTTTCTGAGGCATGGGAGCTGTTGTAACCATGAATCCTGTAGTCAGGCCCGTTGACGGCCAAGCCCGGGACGCGTTTGGTACGCGATAGGCTTCCCAACTACACGTATCGTACCCCAGTAAGCTCTATCAAGTATAAAACACAGTCAAGAGACTCACGGATAGGCGCTGCTCCCAGCAATGGTCCGAATGGGTGTTTATCCTAACCACAGCTAAGAATAAGCTAACTGGCTAACAAACGGCAGACTACTTATACCGAGATACTGGAATCTTAGATATGCATGGCATCCCTAATGGTGCCATGCTTACACGCCCCATTCAAACAAATGAGCCGTGACGCCGATGCTTAGAACCTACGATCATGTATCACTGATCACAATCACTGATTTCCTCGAACGTGTAGAACTGGGCGAACTTGAACGACCAGATGTCTTGATCGAACTTGAGCGAACTGGACGATCTTGAACGACCAGAAGACTTGATCGAACCGGACGATCTTGAACGACCGGAAGACTTGCTTGAACGACCGGAAGACTTGATCGACCCTGTACGAACACTTGACCGACCAGCTGACGAAACCTTAAACCCCACACGAGAAGTATTAGACACAAACACGACGCCCACTTTCAGTGACCAAAGGACAAGCGAATCGAACTCCGCCCATCACCTCGATACTACTGAGCGTGCATCGCGCGATATCGCGTTCTCAGCTCTCAAGCCTATCAGCTCAAAGTGCTTGTCACCTCGCTCTCTCCCCTCTTTCAAGCAGAAAGCGACTGTTCTCAGGACAGCCAAGCTAAGCACCCAAGTACTCACAAGCTCAAATAAGCCTTCAAGCTACTCAAACGCTCGACCTTGTACCCAGGACAAGGGAGAAACACGTCCAATCTGTTCCCAGGACAGATGACGAAGCGCATGTACCCAGGACATAAGCGCTATTCACAAGCACACCCTACCCCTACAGGCGACATGAGCGAATCAGAACACTCTATAAGAACCGTAATCGGACTCCGGAAACGCGCGAATATCTGTTCTGAACTGGGACCAGTGAGAACCTGAGTGTGGCATCTGACAACGCCCCCAAAACTTGTTCCGCAACCTGTCCACGTTCTGATCCGACATCAGCGGCTGCGTTCTCCAGCTCCAATTCGATGGGTTCTGACCCAAGGTCTGATTCCAGCTCCAACTCGGTCTGCGCTGCCAGGCAGGAAAACGGCAAGGACGATCCCTACAGTAGCCTCTATCGGACGAGCGCTCCCTCTGTCTCCTCCAATTCCTGGAACCCCGAGCCCTAATTGGTTGACCAACGTTAGCCGACTCATTCGCGTCAAAGGATGAAGGCACGGTGGCAGACGGAAACACCTTCCCCTGGCTATTCGAGAGCCCAATGCCGACTTTCTCCATCAGGTCGTTGCCTATCAAGATATCGACAGGAAGATTGAAGCTAACTGGCGCCGTCACTTCGAACGGAATCGCTTCGTTCTCACGCGAGCAATAGACGCCCTTCAGCCTCACTGAACCCGTGCTCAAGAAAGTGGAGCCATCGATACCAGTCAACGGGAAGTTCTGATCTTGCAAGATCAAATCAGCGCTGCCATTCTGAAGCAAAGTCTCAACGACTCGAGGGCTGACAGTGGTCGTGGTTGCGCCTGAATCGAGGACAGCCACCTGACTCTTCATCTGCCCATTCTTGAATCGGCGCTTCAAATCAGGCGCGACTTGCGGCAAATCGTCAAAGAGGAAACCCGTCGCAGGAATCAATCTCGACTTCTGGTCCTCCTGCTTCGAGAGCTGGCACAACTCATAGGACGACAAATCCCTAGCCGACATAGCGAACGCCTTTCCCGCCCATTCCTGAGGAAAACCGGCCTGCGTCATTGGCGGCGGTTGAGACTCGACTCCCTGCGAAGGCGAAGCTTGTTCAGATGGAACCTGCGGATGAGAGGCGAATGTCTGAGGCGGTTCATTCACCCTACGCGACGACTGCATGTTCTGCTCACTAGCCGGCGGATGAGACTGCTGATTGGGAGGCCTCTGCGCCCTGATCGCATCTTGTTTGAAGCAACGGTCGTCTGTGTGACCAAGAAACGGCGTGTAGCCCTTATCACGACAGAAAGTGCACACCCGATTCTGACACTCAGCCGCAACGTGTCCTTTCTGACGACAGCGGAAACACTCGCGAGCGGACTCGGAACCACGATACAAAGGACGATTCCCGATCCTGTCATGACGCGCTTCTTCAGGAGGCGGCGGCTGAAACACTGGCCCTGCTGGCGCATTCTGCTGCGGCTGTCCAGAAGTCTTTTGCTGACCTCTCGGCGCCCTCTCAGAACTCGACTTAGCAGCCTGCTGCTCCATCTCACGCTCGCTCTCCTTCTTGGCAGCGGCGGCAAAGACACCATCGACCGTCCACTCATTATCCTCGAGGAAGGCCTGATTTGCTGGAAGAAGCGACTGATGAACGACAAACGCCTGACAAGATTCGTAGCGAGCCTTATTCTTGGCATTCTCTCGATGGCAGATCTGACCGCAAGGACACACAAGAGCTTCGGTCTCTGGCACCACGATGGCACTTTCAGCGGTCCGGAACTCCCGCTCCATGATCGAACGCCACTGGTACACCGACTGGTAGTTCTGCTGACGCTTGCCCCAAAGCGACGCCATCTTGACCGTTCTCGTTCTCCTATCGGCGAAGTTCGTAGTCAATCGATCGACAACCTGCTGATAATCGACCTTCACCTCCTCCGACATGGACATGAAGAACTTCAAGGCGTCCCCCGTCAACAACTCTAACAGGTACTTCCGTTTGACTGCCTGCGGATAATTCTCGACGGCGATTCCAAACTCGACGAACCAGTCGGCGAAATTGTCCCTGTCTAGACCCGCGAACTTAGCCAAACCCGGCCTGGTATACGCCAGCGTGTTCAATACCGTACCCAACCCGTTCAAGCCATCAGCGGCGATCGCTGTGGAAGAGAAAGGACCCGCCGAATCAGGCGGCGCCCGCGAGTGATTGAGAATCGCTTCCATCTGACGGCGCGACTCTTCCCTATCTCTATCCCTATCAGCCATCATCTGCTGCACGAGTTCCCGCTGTGCCAGATCTCTAGCCGTCCGTTCTTCGCGCTGCACCCGCTCCCTGGTCTCACGCTCCTCCCGCTCCTTCTCGCGCTGCCCATCGAGCACCAACTGCAACATCTCCTGCTGCTGCCTCTGCATCGTCAACTGCATCTCCTGTTGCTGACGCTGCATCTCCGCAAACATGGACACGATCTGAGGAGCCGGTTCCTGAGAAATCGACCTATCCGCCACACGCTCAGAGGAAACACTGTCCCTATCACTGTCCCCAAGATCGCCGTCTTCCAACCTATGCGCCTGCCCGCTCTCGTCCAGATTCAGCTTCTGAGAAACTTCCTTCTTTTCCGGAACCTGCTGTCTCAACGCCAGAACCGTGGGATCCACCCAACCGTAGTCGACATTCTCATCGACCAGAATCTGATCCGTCGTCCGCCTCTTAGCGAGGGACACCGGCTTCTTTCCTGACTGCTGACCATCCATGGTGATCAACACTCACACCCACAGGAAAGAGATTCCCACCAGCCGCCTATCGCCGTACTTCCACCCTTCAGCTCAAACGCCAACAGACCTTCCAACTACTACGTTTCCCAGGAACCGTTCCCGAACGGTACTAGCGTTCCCGGACAACGCACCAGTTGTAGTCAGGCCCGTTGACGGCCAAGCCCGGGACGCGTTTGGTACGCGATAGGCTTCCCAACTACACGTATCGTACCCCAGTAAGCTCTATCAAGTATAAAACACAGTCAAGAGACTCACGGATAGGCGCTGCTCCCAGCAATGGTCCGAATGGGTGTTTATCCTAACCACAGCTAAGAATAAGCTAACTGGCTAACAAACGGCAGACTACTTATACCGAGATACTGGAATCTTAGATATGCATGGCATCCCTAATGGTGCCATGCTTACAATCCAGGCACTGGCAGGGGCATGGTGTCAAATGATTTTAGATGAATCTGATGCTGCGAGCAGTGACTGAGTGCCTTGGGTCAATACATGGGCTTACTAAGTATCCACACGGTCTATGTACTTTAGAGTATAGACATTCTCCTACGGGCTTAAGGCTCTAGTTGACTTACTATGACGCCTATTATTGCCCTCTTCTTTTCAGTCTCGGTTTCCCGCGGCCTCCCGTCGCTCCGCCGGGTACGCTGCGACGCCGGTCAAAGCGCGAGGTAAATCCGGCTGCCGTCATACTGTGTTGTAGTGTCTCTGACCCCGTTGAATACGTTGGAGGGGGGGGTGCTTATTCGAGGAGATACGGCAAGCCTTTCAGGGCCGGCCGAGCCGCGAGTGCACTGCGGCCGGCAGAACTGCCACCTGGCGATCGACGTGCAGGTGTGCGCTCTTCATAACTTACACTGCAATTGTCTCAAATGTCATCGCTTTCTCTGTTGGAGGCCCTGCTGAGCGTGACCATGTCGCTGCCCAGTCTGGTCAAGTGCGTGTCTGTGGGCAACGGGCTGCAGGAGTGGTGCAGGTGCAGGATGGCGCCCAGAGTGGCCCTGATCTCGCTGGAGATGGGCGAGCGCCTTAGGCAACACTGCCTCAACACCTCTGCAGCTCAGCAGTCTCCTCAACCACTGCTGGTGGATGGGCCTCTGCCGGTGCTGGGAACAGACGACGGCTCCAAGGGATTCGCCACTGTCTGCAGCGTGGGACTGGACAGGTGAGTGGATGGGTGAAGGAGGGTTGAATGAAGGATGAGTGATGGAAATTGTACTGTGGTGGATGGCAGCTTGTGAATCGTCCAATAACCACCCCTTCTTGATCTGCGCCTTCCATAGAGCATGCCGCCGAAGGGGGGGGGGGCTTATCAGAGTATCTACCGTTAACGTCAGAGTGTCTACCGTTAGCGCCACTACTAGTCACCACTGCCCACTGTTATGTTATCCTGTTCATCATCATCACAGGTCGTCGGTGGTGTCGGTGTTCCTGACGGCTTCTATGACGGAGGAGGACTTCGAGTTTGTGGGCCAGCAGTTGAGTCGACTCTGCCAGCCCCGCGAGTTCGTCCCCACCTGGGTCTCCAACGGCCTGCCCGCCATGACCGCCGGGTACATGCCATGACATTGTCGCTTAGAAAGTCGTAGCGATAGGCTTGCATTTCGCTTTTTGATGGGCAAGAATGTTAGCTGACAAGCGATGAGAGGTCAAAATGTCCAACAGAAGCCAGTTTGAGTGGAAACGTTTGCCGTGGCTTGCCACAAACACTCATTATGGCACAAGCAAAGTCTGCACATTGGGTCTCTGGGCTACAATAGCCATAAGCCCTATCGTTCCATCAACATTGGCGTTCTCCACTCATCGAGTAGCACATTTCCTTCATTCAGTCTCCAGAGGACGGCCATTTTCCATCCCGACAAGTCGGAGCATCGTCTCAATGAGACCGAACTCTTTCTAATGGTGGAAGACCTGCTGGAGCAGAGTGCGCTCCCTGTTACATCGGCAGAATCGGAGAACAATGCGCAGAATATGATGAACGGTGGAGTGGCCGGGGCCATGGCGGCCATCTTCGGCTACAGAGAGTTGCCCCGACTTGGGGAAAGGTGCGTGGCTTTCTTGTGAAATGTTGTAGTAGTGAAGCTACGATATTTTAAGAATTCTAAGCCCCCCTCACTAATAAGCTCCCCCCCCCTCCAATAAGCGCGCACTTTTGATGGTAAGGACTTACAGAGGCGCTGACACTGCTGTATGCAATATGTCACTCACCCACAAGTTCTCTCGTTTCAGCCCTCCTCCCTCTGACTGTCTGTTCGAGTGCTCCTCCCTGCGGGTGTTCGACTCCCTGCTGGGAAGGCTCTCCTCCTCCTGGAATGTGGCCGAGGAGGGAGCCCTGAAGGAGGAGGGACAGCAGCAGAGGGGCAGGGGCTTCGCCGCCGCCTTCCGTCAGGGTCCCGGGAGAGTGCTCAGAGACTTCTACTCGCGCAGAGCCAATGGGGACGCTGCCGGAGGTGAATTACCATGAAACCTCCAATAAGCCACCCTGTAGCTTGTTATTTCAACCACCACTCTAGGGGGAGTCGCTTATTGAAGGTTTTACGATAGGTGACCTTGTGAGGAAATATTTCTGTTTGTGGCTCGAGCTGCATGATTGCTCTAGGTTCTTGGAGCAGTGTTCGAACGCGCTTCATGTTTGACAGGCTAATTAGTAATCAAAGTTACACCCACTTCATTTCATCTTAACAAATTTCATTCGCAGGCCATCCAACGACTGTCACAGTCAGCAAGAGGGCGGGAATAGTGGCGGACCAATGGGCGGACGAGTTGCGCGAAGCGATCGCGCGCAGAGGGGCCGACTGGCGCCAGCTGATCTACTCTCTGAAGAAGGCTCTGGAGGAGAAACTGGGATCCAAGGGCCTGGATGGCGGGGTGATTTTGGGGATTCTGCGCGGGTTTTTGCATAGTTTATTGCAACAAATATTCAATAATCGGATTATTTAGAGCAGACGGCGTCGCGGCCCCGCCAGTAGGCGCAGTTTGGCCCCTCCTCCGGGCGCTTTTCCCGACTTCCCCATGGATTCGCACGACGATTTTGAGGATTCCTCAGCCCAATTTGACACCCCAGGGGGTCACGCCTCTGACACGAACTCTATCACGAAACTGGGCGCATTCTGGAGGACTCCCGTGCCGACACTGGCCAACGAACCCTTCTCCGCTGAGACAGAAGAGTGAGAGGAGGCTGTGTGGATTCCAATTCATATGTTAGAGGGAGGTTTCAGTGGTCTGTGACCCATTCAGGGAGTTCCCAGTCTACAAGGAGAGGCCCACGTGGACGGTGGAGGAGGGCCTTCAGCTCCTGGTGGAGAACACCCAGTTCAATGAGGCCAAGGTAAGGGCGGGTCCATCTGACCCCATCTTGACTGGTCTCTCTCTCGGATCCTCTGACACTTGACGTATGGCACTTCACCTCTGACACGCGATATCCCTTTAGAGAGAGAACGGGCCGTTTTTGCGCTAGGTAGTAGTTGGACCACTCCTTTTGCGCTGAGCGTGTGCGCCATCCTCTAAAGAGTAAAGGCAGCCCTTTTCCGCGCCACTACTACGCTTCAATCTTGAGCCGTGACACGATTTGTCGATTTTTGTGAGTAACGCATTACGCCAAACTCCGATCTCGCGGTACGTACCAGCTGGAGCAGTTCTGTTGGGCTGTGCGTGTTCGCCGCATGCTGTATAGTATGATCGAAGTGAAACCCGCCATCCCTTTGGGCCGTTTGGTGGTCTGGTCAGAGAAAACAGGTAGAACACAGTAACGCGTTACTCCCAATCTGAGAGCTGGCAACCTAGGGAGAGCCTTGTGCATCACTATGGATCCTAGTATGGTCTGGTGGCATCAACAACATCATGACACATCACGCAACAACTGACGATCACTTTTGGCTCTTGAACGACATGATGCTGTACCCACGGGGAGCGAATTGAATGTGGTCCTGAAGGGTCTCTGATTGCGTAACGTGTTACTATGATGTTTCAAGGTGCTGAGGGTACCTTCACCTAGTGTGTGCTTTGGTGACTTGTCATCGTTCTGCACCATGATCGGAAGAGGTTGAACACTTCAGAACCACCAAAATGCATCAGAAAGTGGTGATCTTGGCATAGTCGGCTTTATAACTCGCTCGTCTGACATTGTAGGATGGAGTTTGAGACATTGTCGGGTAGCCAGCGGACTCCTCTCGCCATCTGAGTGTTCAAAACTGAAGTAAGTTTTCAAAATTGCGCACTACCATATCTCAAAGTGGGGTCCATCTTCAGACAAACATTGACCAAACATAGTCAAATTGCATATCAAAATGAAGCGCCCGAGCTCCTGAGCATGAATGCGACAACAAAAGTTTCAAAAGTTTAAATAGAGGGCTACCGTAACCAAAACATGTTGAAAACGGGAAACGACACACTTGCTTCGGGCTTAATAACTCGCTCGTCTGATGTTGTTGAGTGGAGTTAAACACATAGATGGGTAGCCCTCGGACTCCTCTCACGAACTGTGAGGTTGAAACAACAACAAGTTTTCAAAATTGGATGCGACAGTATGCCAAAGTGTGGTCCATGAAAAGTCAAAACTTCATCCAACTTAGTCAAATCGCATATCAAATTGACTCGCTTGAGCTCCTGAGCACAAATCCAACATAAAAAAGTTTCAAAAGTTTAAACATAGGGTGAGGTCTGGTATTTCTTGGAAGACCTACTCAGCCTTCAGATCAATGCATTTCGACTGCTGTGGGCAATGGGCAACTTGTGGAGTGGCAGTGTAGAGAGGTGTGGAGAGGATGGAAGGCAAGATGGCACATCATTTCAAGCTGCCACATGAAGTATCAGACTGACGATTGAATTACAAGTCAATCGAAAGAAATACAGTCACATTTTGGGTTTATGTTGATGCGTACAGTTGTAGTAACACATTACTGTTGGTATCTGATGTGCAAGAAACAAGTGGCATTGGTGCAATTTGTATGCACGTGCTCAGCACACTTCGACTTTTTCATAGTTGCAAGTTTGGTGGTGTTCGCTAGCAGTCCCTAATAATTCCCAGTTGTTCCACATGTAATGCATAACGCGTTACTCAAACCAGATGCTGCTACTGACAGTCTTAACACCATGATCACTATGTTTATCTGCATGCCTACTTTCCTGGCATCACAAGTTGCATGCTGCAATACTACTCGAACTGCACAGCGCCTACTTCATTTGGGAAATTGCTGACTGAGCTAGACTTTAGTGTAGTAACACGTTACTGTTTCATGCATGACACACATTGCAGAGCAATTGTGAAGAGGTTAACTTCGAAAACCACCAGGAAATGGCAAATTTCTGCCAAAAATTGCACCGGAAACTCAAAACTGCAACACCACAGACTCTCCAAATTGCCTGTATGATAAAGAAACTCAACTACTGAAATCTAAGAAAACCACTCCCAATTGTTGTACATGTAATGCGTAACACGTTACTCAAATCACATGCTCTACTGACAGTCTCAACAACATCTCCAATACATTTGTCTGCATACCTACTTTCCTGGCCCCACGAGTTGCATGCTACAGTAGTGCTCGAACTGCACACCACCTACTGAATCCACTCGAGCATTTACTGCCTGCGCTGCACTTTTGGTATAGTAACGTGTTACTGTGACCCGCATGGCACACATCAAAACCGCAACATCACAGAAGAAACATGACCTTGTACAGACTGAAATGTACACACGAGTATAGAAGGGTAAGAGTAGAGCAGCCAGCATCACATCAGCAATACACTGCGACAGAGAGTCCACAAAAAAGCAAGCACAAAATCATAATGCGTTACTATTGTGGGGACCATCTTTTAGCCTTCATATCAGTCAAACGGCTCGGTTCTTGGGCAAACGGATCAGTCCATGTTGTTCAGCGATCCTGAAAATGGCATATAAGCTCAGCAGCTACTGACTCCACTCGATCATTTACTGCCTGCACTGCACTTTTTGTATAGTAACATGTTACTATGACCCACATGGCACACATCGAAACCGCAATGTCACAGAAGAACCATAACCTTCTACAGACTGAAATGTACACACGAGTATAGAAGGGTAAGCATAGAACGCCCAGCATCACATCTCCATGAACTGCAACAGAGAGAGTCCTCAATCAAGCAAGCATAAAATAGTAATGCATTACTATTGTGGGGACCATCTTTGGGCCATCTTATTGGTCAAACAGCACAGTTCTTGGGCAAATGGACCAGTCCATGTTGTTCAGCACCCTGAAAATGGCATATAAGCTCAGCAGCTACTGACTCCACTCGAGCATTTACTACCTGAGCTGCACTTTTTGTATAGTAACTCGTTACTATGACCCACATGCCACACATCGAAACTGCAACGTCATGGATTACAGACTGAAATGTACACACGAGTATAGAATGGTAGGCGTAGAATGCCCCGCATCACATCTCCATGAACTGCGACAGAGAGAGTCCACAATTAAGCAAGCATAAAAATAGTAACGAGTTACTATTGTGGGGACCATTTTTGGGCCATCATATTGGTCAAACAGCTCGGTTCTTGCGCAAATGGACCAGTCCACATTGTTCAGCAACCCTGAAAATGGTATATAAGCTCAGCAGCTACTGACTCCACTCGAGCATTTACTGCCTGCACTGCACTTTTTGTATAGTAACGCGTTACTATGACCCACATGGCACACATCGAAACTGCAACATCACGGAAGAAACATAACCTTCTACAGACTGAAATGTACACACGAGTATACAAGGGTAAGCGTAGAACACCCAGCACAACATCAGCAATACACAGAGACAGAGAGAGTCCACAAATAAGAGTGTGTAAAATCGCAACTTGTTACTATTGTATAGTAACACGTTACGCCTGGGGATGACTGGGGACCATCTTTGCGCCTTCATAATGGTCGAACGGCTCAGTTCTCGGGCAAACGGACCAGCCCACATTGTTCAGCAACCCTGAAAATGGTATATAAGCTACGTCAGCCATGCACTGCAACAGAGAGAGTCCACAAATAAGCCAGCGTAAAACCATACTGTGTCACAATTGTGGGGACCATCTTTGCGCTGTCATAGCGGTCGAACGGCTCGGTTCTCGGGCAAACGGACCAGTCCACATTGTTCAGCAACCCTGAAAATGGTATATAAGCCTAACTTGTAAAAACCGACCTCCGGTCAGATTGGCCTTTTCATTATTTCGATTTGATAGCCCTGTTGGCTGTTCTCTATTCTGAGAGAACACTTTCTGGGTCAACTGTTCTCTCGCAAAAGGGATACCCCACTGTTCAAACGAAACTCACCATTCCGCATCTGTGGCGTTTGTGACGAATGCATTCTCACATGTCGATCGGTCTCTTGCAGACGAACGCTCGCGTGCCGCCCTACAGCAACCGTCCGTTCTCCACCTATCTGGTGGACATGGAGGCTTTGGGCGGGGCCATGAAGCGCCTCAGCTACGACCAGTACAAGTCCGGCTGGGTCATCTGCCGGCCCAGGGTGGGACTATTCGCCAGAGAGCCCGATGGGACTTACAGAGCGGTGGGTGGAGTGTGATTTAGACAAACTTTTCGGGTTTCTGTATTTTGTGCTTGCTCGATGCGGCTCAGTCCACTGACTTTTCCGACTTTTCCGTCAAGTTCTTCCAATCGTTCGCCCTACCACTGGTGCAACTGGTTGGTGCATTGCAGTGGAACCGCTTCAGGTGCGCAACGTCAGCAGCGCCTATGAACGCCGACTGTTGGAGTCGAAGCGCAAGGCGCGCCTGGCCGAAGGACTAGGCGAGAAGACGACGACCATTCCGGAGGAGAAACAGGAGCCCTACGACGTTCGAATGTGCGCGTGATTCTAGCAGATTTCTCTTGTGTTACCTATAAGGTTACTGTATGGTACTCTCTTTCAGAACGGTGCGCTACTACACACGTCGAGGCGGCGGCGAGGAGAACGACGAGTTGGACGAGTCCAGAGCCGGCGACATGACAGAGTACAGCTTCTCGAAAGCTACAATCATAGCAGAGCATGCGGCCACTAATAAGCTCTTCAGGTGCGATTCTAAAGATCCCTTTGAAGTACTGGTGTGGACTTTGTATTGTTGCAGGTATGCAGTCGTATCCTACTGCAACGCGCCCAACCCCTACACGGAGGACGTTCTCAAGAAGTACGGCGAGAGCCAGTTCGGAGGTGCGTCTTTCGAATCGACGTCACACAAAGTGCCAACGACCATTAATGACACGTGGGAATGAGGAAGACTGGGAGGGAGTGGGGGTGGAGGGAGGTGGCTGGGGGGGGGGGGGGGGGGAGGGGAGTGAGTAAGTGAGTGAGAGTCGGTGAGAGGGGGGGGGGGGGGGGGGGGGGGGTAAGGAGTGGGTGGCTTGGGGGCACTTCCAAAATCGAGGGGTGTCACCACAGTTGCCTGTTGCTTGTCTCTTCAGTTGGGGGCTCAGTGAAGGCTGAGGACGAGGCCTTCTTCAACTGTCCCTCCCCTCCGCTGACGGAGGAAGAACTCGACGAGATTCAGAGCGACCCCATCAGGAATGGCTCGGGGCACATGCATGCTTGACATAGCACTGCGTAGCCTTTGTTTGGTGTAGGTAGGGTAGATACAGAGTGCGCGTGCACTAATATCAGTGGGGAAATCAACGTGTGGATTCCGAGAGTGCGGGTAGCCCCGAGTCATTCCCTCCCAGGCAGAGTTACCCCGTGTTCAAGCGGAAGTCCGTCACGAACATGTTCACTGCCAAGAAGGTGCTCTTCGAGATGCCGCTGATACCTGCAGAGAAGGTCTGCTACGCCCCTCCACCCTACAGGTACAGAGTGATTTGAATTTGTGATTCATTGCACCTCCCTCCCTCCCTCCCTCCCTCCGCCAATTCTTTCCATCTGACGTCCATAATAGCGTCCGCGCAATTCAGCGCCTACCCCTTCGCCACCTACCTGGTGGACGTGGAAGGCTGCTACGAGGACCTGGCCGCCGACTGCTACGGCGCCTACAAGTGCAGCTCCAATCGCTACAAGAGGTTCCGAAGGGGCCCTCACGGCGAGTACGAGCCGGCCGACGGCAGCGCCAAGAGAATACCCCCTCCCGGAGTCAACTACGACTTCATGATGTGAGTAGAATTGTGATGGACGCTTGTCAGTGGTGTCTAGAGAGTCTTCTACTCTTCTCAGCACCCGCAAGTACTACCAGTCGAAGCTGGACGGCCCTGTGCTGATGTCCACCAAGAACGAGCACCCGGAGGGAGAGGGGGAGGGTGGGGGTGGTGGAGGAGGAGTGAAGGAGAAGAAGAAGAAGATGACAAAAGCTGACAGACTGGTGAACAAAATGACAAAGTCCATCTACATGGCCCACGGGCCAGATGGAGAAGTCTACAAGTGGGTGAAATGTGTGTAATGATGTAGAGCCACTAGCGCTGACTCCACTCTGCCCTTGTATCTACCCAGGTATGCTCTGATCTCCTACCACAACGCCCCGCCGGCCCAGGAGGTGATTCCCCGTCCCCACGGCAACAGCAAGAAGGCCAAGAGTGGGGAACTGGCAGCCGACGGGGTATTTTTAGAAATCTTGAAGAATTGCGAAGGAACATTTTTGAAACACTTTTGCGCACCAACAGGTGGGCTACGTACGCACCAAGCCCAGTCTTCTGAAGAAGATGCGCGATGAGGTGCGGAGTCATCTGCTGCCGCAGGTCTACGACCAGAACATCATGGAGCCGGACAGACCCCACCTGCAGGACCCCACCCTGCCCGTTCTCCCTAACGAGGTCCCCAGGAATTTCCAGCAGGTGCGCGCTACAGAGAAGCAAGGGTTGTGGTGTGGTGAGGAGATGATCGTGGAATGGTGCTGTAGCTCTGTAGTGGAAGCATAGGACGAAAAGCAGTTTGAAAGCGAATGACGTGTTGGGTGCGGCTGGAACACCATTGCAGCTTTGTAATTTGGGGGAGGGTATTGCAGCTAGAGATGTAAAGTTTTTTTTCCGAATTTTTTTTTTTGAAAAAAAGTTTTTTATTAAAAAAAAAAGTCGGCCGACTTTTTTTTCAATTGAAAAAAACTTTTGTTCTGGATTGTGGGTAGAAGTTACCATGTTGGTAGCAAAATCTTCCACAATTTAGCTTGCACATGACAACTTTAACATGACAGTGCATTATTAAGCGCAGAATTACATCATGAAGACCAAAAATGCACCAGTTTTCACCCTGCGGGCAGCTCAGAGTGTCAGAAGTGAAGATGGTTGTCACATTTTGTTGTCAGTTTTGGTTACAATATCGCTGCACACCATCTAAACCACTCTGCCGTGCAATGTAGAGGCTGAGAGTACCTTGCTTGCATATCGTACAACACTGTAGCACCCTATGGTAGGCTTTGGTGCACGGACCTAGTACTTTTGAAATAAAAAAAAATTTTTTTTTGAAAAAAAATTTGGGTTTGAAAAAAAATTTTTTTTACATCTCTAATTGCAGCCCAGCCATTCGATGGGGAGGGGGGGACTGCAAAGCAGATTTATGGCGAATGTATCCTCAGATGTGTCGGCTACTCCTAAAACACCGCTGAGGCCTACTTGAGAGCTCTTTCGATCGTGTTGACTAATCGTCGCAGAGCGCGATCTCCCTCTCAGGTGACGAATCTGGCGCGTCGGGTCCCTGGTGCGCCCATTCGTCGGAGGGCAGGGCGCAAGAGCAAGGCGGACATGCAGGTGGAGAGGGAGATCGTCATGGGCGTCAGGTCCATTCAGGACTTCCCCCTGGGCATCCCAGGACCTTCTGCTGCCCTCGTCATGGATCTCAGAGAGGAGGTGACTAACTAACTGAGAAGCTTGCTTCGATGACCAGTTTTGGTGAGCCTTTGAATATGGACCTTTGGTTTGAGTCTATTGGTGTCACCTGCAGAGGGGCGCTTGTTCTAAGAGGTTAGGGATTTTCTCTCCCTTGCTGAGTAGGAAACATTTAGAATAGGCTACTATTGGAGGGGCGTCTGTTGTTTCAACCTCCCACTGGAGGAGGGGAAGGCGGACGGTAATTCTATGGAGTCAAGCGCTTATTGTAAGAAGTACTGTACTTCGCCCGTCACAGGTCTAACCATCCACTTGTAATGGATGTGATTTTGGGTCTACAGTAAGGTCCCATGCGACCGCTTCTCTCTCATGCTCACACATCGATTTCCGCTCTGTCGCTAGCGCTCCCAAACTTATCACTTTATGATCATTGTCTTTTGCTATTGTTCTCATGTTGTATCATCCGCTTCTCCTGCGCTTAGATTGCTCTGTCACCTTCTCACGCTTCTAGATTGTTTTGGTATCTCACACCCGTGCAGGTAATCTTGGGTATGTCTGGGTTGGTGGTTTGCTACTTAAGGTGATTGTTTCTCTATCGTGATTAGTCGGCAGTCTCCTGGTTTCCTGCTAGTCCAGTTGTTCTGCTGAATAAAGTTGTAGTGGGCCAAGCCCCCATTACAAGTGGTGTCCGAGACAGTCCCGCTGTCTCTCTAGGAACGTACCGGGCTCCTGGCAAAAAGGAGGGGGGTACTGTTCGGTCTGGTGAAGGTGAAGGGCTCGACGCGCAATGGCCGACTCTGCCGAGGTGAAGAAACTGAAGGATCAGCTGGCACGCGCGCAACGTGCCAACGAGCGCGACGCTGCCAAGTGGAAGGAGGAGCGAGAGGCCTTCCAACAGCAAGTCAAGGAGCTTCAAGAGGCTCAACAGCAGCAGCAACCACCTGCTCCCGTGGCTCAGCAGCCACCAAGCGCCCTCGTAGCGGCGCTCACGCCAGCAGTGGCCACCCAAGAGGACCCACGCCTGGGTCAACTCCTCAGGCCCTTCAAGGGAGGCTACACCGACGGCCAGAGCTTCACCGAGTGGATCCGTCGGTATGAAGAGATTTGTTTGGCACGGAACATTGCTGGTGATCGCCGCTTGCAAGTGTTGCCCTCGTGCCTGGAGGGCACTGCTCTCAACGTCCTGCGCGGCCTGCGCGCGCCCGACACGGACAGCTACGACGCCGCCAAGCTAGCCCTCTCACGGCGTCTACAGCCCATTGAGGAGGAGAAGTTCTTCGCCGCCAAGCTACACGACAGGAAGATGGGCGCCCACGAGGACGTCGCCTCCTACGCGGGCGACATTCAGCGCCTCTGCGAAGGCGCCTACCCGGTGACAGCCGAATACCCCGCTACTGCGCAAGACAGACAAAAGCTCAACTGCTTTGTCAGCGGGCTACGAGACAAAGACGGGCTACGGAAAGCCGTTCTGAAGAGCAGACCAGCCACCTTTGAAGAAGCAGTGCAGTCAGCAGCTCTGGAAGAAGCTCACGACGCACTAATCGCCGGCAAGGAGGGCCCCACAACTCCAGACGAGTCGGCACACGTCTACGCAGTCACGGCCAACCAGGCCTGGTGCGACTTTCATGAAAGAAGCGGCCACTCCATTCAAGACTGCCATGACTTCAAGGTCCATGCCATTGAGCGCTACTTCCGAGAGAAGCAAGCCAACCCAAGGGACAAAGCGAGAGGCGACTTCCAACGCGGGGCGTTTCAAGGCAGAAACAATGCCCCACAGAGACCACAGTGCTACTACTGTGGTAGAGATGGCCACATCGCCCGCCTGTGCTACAGTCGGCAGAGAGACATGGTCAACCAACCGTCTACGCAAAGCCACTTCCAAAGGCGAGTCAACAACCAGACTGGCCACGCCTACACAGTCGCTGAACCAGTGGAACCCACCTTGGCTGATCTGCTCAACTGCATGAAGGAGGGATTCAGCCAACTGAGTAAAGGCAATGGACCATACCCACTCGCGATCACCGAAGGCCCCAACAACTACAACCACCAGGGCAAGGCTGACACGCCACCCGGTCTTGAAGAAGGAGAGGTCACCTGGATGATCAAGACGGACACCAGTCACAGGTGCGATCACGACGACAACGACTTCTTCAACTTGCCAGTGGAGTGCCGTTGTGCACTGAGGTGCGCAGAGAACCACCTGATTGCGGCCACCCATTTGGGGAGGATGGTCAACTGCGCCAACCTCCATTGCGACCTTCCAGTCTTCTGTGGAGTGTGCGCCCACGAGCAACAATCCCACTACTGCCCCCTGAAGACACCTGAGCTGCCACTCTGCGTCCTTCACACCGTTGACGACTACCTCAACATGGACGTCCCCTGCCGCATGGCGCTGCGCTGCAGCAACGACCATCCAGTCGAGCACCTGGCCCAGCTGCCAATCGTCCAATGCTGCGACACGGACTGCTCCGAGAAACTGTTCTGCGCTGTTTGCGCTCACAGCGCCAAGAAAGACTGCGACTGCAGGCCTCCAGTCATCGGCAACGTCGACTGCACTGAGGCCTCCCTTCTCGACAACGGACCCAACGACAACAAGGCGAATCTGCCAGAACAAGCAGCTGAGGCCTTGGAAACCCCCACCACGCCCGAGGACAACGACTCTGACCTGGTGAGACAAACGACTGCTAACACCACCTGCAGAAGTGACACGAGCACCACAGCACCCTCCACGTCGACTTCCAACAACTACCGCTGCCTCCACGACTTCAACCAGGAAGAGTTGGAGCGACTGGTGCTTCTCGCGAACCCGGCAGCAAAGAAGATTGGCAACCAGAAGAAGATGAGGAAGTGCTGGAAGAAGAGGTTCAAGCGCTGAAGAACGGCCCTTGACCAGAACCACTAGGCCATTTGGGATTTGGGACTTTTGATTTCTTGTTGACTTACTGGGGTTGAACTTCCGAAAGGAAGGGGAGATGTAATGGATGTGATTTTGGGTCTACAGTAAGGTCCCATGCGACCGCTTCTCTCTCATGCTCACACATCGATTTCCGCTCTGTCGCTAGCGCTCCCAAACTTATCACTTTATGATCATTGTCTTTTGCTATTGTTCTCATGTTGTATCATCCGCTTCTCCTGCGCTTAGATTGCTCTGTCACCTTCTCACGCTTCTAGATTGTTTTGGTATCTCACACCCGTGCAGGTAATCTTGGGTATGTCTGGGTTGGTGGTTTGCTACTTAAGGTGATTGTTTCTCTATCGTGATTAGTCGGCAGTCTCCTGGTTTCCTGCTAGTCCAGTTGTTCTGCTGAATAAAGTTGTAGTGGGCCAAGCCCCCATTACACACTGTTCTTCGCAGGAGCACCATCCCAGGGACCCCGACTCGCAGCTGATGCTGGAGGAGATGAGCCGCCTGGAAGAGACCATGGGAAGGAGGAGGGGCGACGGCCAACGGAGGGAGGCGCTCAAGCAGAAGCTGGCCGAGCTCAGGCAACTGCTCATGGAGCCAGAGGGGGGTGGAGGTCAGCTGTTGATAGGACAACAGCCGTCGTATGAGGAGCAGACCCTCTATGTGGACCAGCTGGGGATGGGCGACCAGCAGCAGTTCTACGTGGATGCGGATGGGGACGTTTTGGTGAGTGCTTCAGAGACCCACCCCCAGACGTCAGAGCAACGGACATTTCGTTCGCTTGCCCAGCTTCGAGTGCAAAATGGTTGCCTTCAAGACTGACGTTGGCAACCTTCGTCTACTGCTCCAATGTGCGCGCTTTGCCACTCCAAACCCACTCCCCCCCCCAAAGATTCGCTCACCCTCCCCCTTCTCAGGACTACGACGAGGAGGGCCAGCAGCCAGCCTACGTTGGCGGGGCCCAGTCTTTGCTGGTGACCTCTGCGCCCAGTCGGAAGCGAGCCAGGCATCGCTTCGGCTCTCCCTCCACCTCTTCTTCCCGCCCTCAGCAATCTCAGCCTCTGATCATCCATGGCACAACCACCAGAGCCACCCCGCCAAGACTGATGGTGGTCAAACGCCCCTCTTCAATCAGACAACAGCAGAACACCACTGTTGCGCAAGAAGCTTCCGCTTCCGGGGACTATAACGACGACGATGAGGACGACGCCACTGGAGAGGGAGAGGGCTTCGGCCAGTGGTACTACGAGGGCGGCGGCGAGTACCAGTGACGTTTCGGTCGTGGACTCTCATATTCACAAGTCTGACAAAGACAATGGAAATGTGCAGAAATACCTTCGGTTGGCTTACTGTTAGCTTCCACGTGATTGTTCTTGTATTGCGCTAGTGCTCTTCTTCATCGCGCCTGTTCTGTTCGTCACGCCGGGCGTCAGCAAATTCTTGGTTGAACGTGTGTGTTGTCACTGCGTCGCCACGCCGACTGTACAACACGATGGCCTCAATTACTGACAGATGAACCAACGACGATGGTAGGAGGATTACTGTAACAGCCACACTGGGCAAAGAACGCTGGGATGTACCGCAGTAGGAGACGTGTCACACAAACGGAACAAGAAGAAGAGACCAAACACGCCTAGTAGTAGTTGCCCGACCGTTGATTAGCGGGGCGCGGTGCAAGGAGAGACAGAGACAGAACGGAACTAAATGGGAGATTGCGCGAGCCCGTCATTTCACTTTGTTGCTGCTTCACTGGCTGGTGGGTCGGCCGGCGCTGGGTGGCTCTCCAGGGCCTGAAAGCAGTCGAGAACATTCTACGATGTACATTGTGCGTCATGTCCATGTTTGGCCGGCCCTGACAAAGCCGAATTGCTAATGACGACCGCAACGTTGCTGTTCTCACTTTTTGGCACACCCTGTAGAATTCGAAACCGCTTAAATACACCCATAGAATTTCAAACACCAATCGACCTCCGCTCTCTCCCTGCGGGGGGCCCGTGGCCGGCGGGGTCTGGTGCATGGGAGGGGTGGCCACCCCAGCCGGATCCTGCTGCTGCTGGGGGGTGGGCGCCCCCGACGACGACGCCGGGACCCCCTGCTGGGCGGGCCCCGGCCCATAGGGACTCACCTGCGCGTAGGGACTGGCCTACAACGGAGAAATGGGAAGTGCGATTATCAAAGATATCAAAGGAGAAGGGGAGGGGGGGGGGGGGGTGTAGCGCCCACCTGCTGGTAGGGGTTCTGCTGCTGGGCCCCCTGCGGCGCCGCCTGCACATAGTAGTGGGTCTGGACCTGGCCGGGCGGCCCGCTCGCGGCCGGGTATCCAGCCTGCGCCTGGGGGGCTCCGGGAGGAGGAGCCCCTCCCCCGTAGGGCGGCGGCCCCCTGGGCGGACCGTAGGGAGACTGCTGAACAGTGATTGTCTGTTGGCGAGCTATGTAGCTCGGCGTTTAGTTCCATTATCAATCTGTAGTCTGTTTAAACACTTGTGGAGGCTGGGCTGGAATGCCGTTGTAGATGGGCGGTGGTCGGGCGCCCTGACCCTGGGCCTGGCCGTAGACCGCCTGCTGGGTGGTCCGGGGAGCCTGGCCGCCAGCAGGGGGCCCAGCCGAGTAGTAGACCCCCTGCTGCGGCGGCGCCTGCTGCTGCTGCTGCTGAGGCTGCTGTGGGTAGGCCGGCCCTGAAGTGCAGAAGGACAAGTTGCCCCTTCAAATTCACCGCACTAATAACAATGGCACTACTGTACTTTGCTGCATTTGCTGCGGATAGCCCTGCTGCGGCTGCGACGCCTGTTGTTGGGGCTGCTGCGGAGCCCACTGCTGCTGTTGCTGCTGCTGCACGTACTGCTGCGGTGGCGGCTGAGTGGGCGTCTGTTGCAGCTGTGGCTGGGTGGACGGTGGCGCCGCCTGGCGGACGCTCTGTTGCTGCTGCTGCGGGTGGGGCGGCTCGACCATGCTCCGTGGAATTTGGCCGCTGGCCACCTGACCGTATGTCATAAGTTGAGAAAACATGCAATAAACTTGCAGCTTTGAAGCGAGGAGAAAACCTCGTCTGTTACCAAGTTCTGCTGTGCCTCCTGTCTGGCCCTGTTCTCCATCATGCGCAGCTGGTCCATGTGGAAGGACTGGCGCTCCTGGATCAACTGCTGACGCTGGTACTCCAGCTGCACAGAGACCACTGATTGGTCACTGACACGCACAATAACAACCAACCACTCTCTTCTTACAGCTTCCCTCTCCCTGTCCATGATGGCCTCTAGCTCTTCGAAATGCTTCAGTTTGGTGTCGAGCTTCTTCATCTGGGTCTCCACCAGCTGCGCCACCAGACTCTTGATACGACGCTCCTCCACCGACGCCAGGTGCTGCAACGATGGACACTGTCTTGGGTCTTGGCCTGACTGATGAAGCTGGGTTGAAAGCCAGTGAAACATCGGCAGAAAATCTCTGTGAGCATTGCCATTGGGTAGCCAGCCATTGACAAGTTCTCCATAATACTCCAATCACCCAACTCTCACTCTTCGGTGGCTAATTCCGAACAGGTTTTGCGCTAAAGCGGGAGGCAGCACCGGCACTGAGTGTGAAAGCCTCAGGTTCTCTCACTTTGGCCTTGACGGCGGCGGCCGAAAGCGCGGAGGCGGCGGCCACTTGAACGTTCTCCTTGGTCAGGCGCTCCAGCTCCCCCACCTCGCCCTCTGCTCCCTCCCCTTCCCCTTTCTTAGTGACGGCTTCTCCATCTTTCTCCGGTTCTCCCTCCCCCTTCTCTCCTTCATCCATCTTTTGCTCTGTTTCCTCTCCAGTCTTCTCCTCGGTCGCTTCCTTCTCCTTCCTGTCATCCTCTGTACTTGGGGCTTTGGCTTGCTCCGATTCGGCCTCGGCGGCTGCGGCGATGCCCGAGGACGCCAGGCCGACCTCTGGCGCTTCGCGCCCCGAAGACTCGACGTTCTTGCGGTGGGCCTCCGTCAGCAGAGGCGGCACCTCCTCCTTCTGCTTCGAGAATTCCTCTGCAATTGTGTATTGTGTGGAAAATTGCACGATATGGCATCTTTTGAATGGGCGAAAGGAGTGCAAAGTACCCAGGGCGGCCTTGGCGGCGGCGGCGGCGACGCGCGGGTCGACTACAGAGGCCAGGAAGGCGACGGTCGACATGACAGGGTTGCCCTGCTGACTGAACGGCAGGGGCTGGTAGGCCAGCGGGCCTGAAACCAGTCTTTTGCTAAAATTATGCCCGCACCTCATTCTCAAATTTGCAAACTGCAGACCCAGCGCGCCGGCGGCCGACTCCGTATAAGGGTCTTCGATGGGCAACTGGAGGAAGCGCAGAATGCACTCGTCCTGTGTGCGCGATCCCACGTGGTCAGACACCTGAAAGCCCTCTGTGAATCTCTCAGAAACAGTTGAGTGCAAAGGCGAGTTGACAGAGCGTCGCGCCTTATTCCAGTCGTCCTTGAACATGTCGAGGGCCTCGAGCAGCAGCAGCGTCTCCTGGTCGGTCCAGTCGCGACCCGGCGCCGCCCCCTTCGCCTAAACAGGGGGAACAGAGAGGTCGGTCGATCACACGTCTAACCAACTGAGATTTAAAATTTCTCGCCCGTCCCTCCTCTCCCTCCCTTCCTCATCCCTCCCTCCCTTCCCTTCCCTCTCTCACCTTCATAGCCGCCAACTGTTTGGAGTAGAGATCGGGTCTGAGGCCGAAGTTCAGCTTCTTCGCCGCGTTCTCCCGCTTCTTTGTCTCCTCCCCGTCTTCTGCCATCTCCTCGTCCTTAGGCTCCTCCTTCGTCGGAGCCTCCTCCCCCTCCACTGCTCCAGGAGCACTCTCCTCAGCCCCTCCTCCTCCCTCCCCCTCCATTCTGGGGGTGGGGGCGGAGGAGGACGACTGCTCCACGGGACCACCCACCGACGACTCGGGGGGCTTGGGTTTCTCCTCAGGCTGAGACAACGAGAGTGAGGTGAGTTAATGATGATTGTCTCAAACAGACAATACGTACTCCACCATGAAGTTGTCACCTTCTCCACAGCGGGCGGCCGAGGAGGGGCTGCCATCCTGGCGGCCGGAGGCTGCAGGGCCACCGGCTGGATTCCCTGCAAGAGACTTTCGTGACAAATACCTTTGCTAATGTATTCCCCAAATCACATCTCACCTGCGGAGTGTCGGCGAGTACGGTGAAGTGAACGGTGGATGGAGGCGCAATGGGCAGGGGGTTGTTCTCGGCGTCCAGCTGGTAGTTGATCAGGCCCCACTGCTCCAGAAACGCGTGCACCCTGCAAACAATTAGGTAACGTTATACTGAGTGTTCGAAATACGAAACCATCTCCCATACCAAAGAACGCTATAATGAGGCGCGGATCTGCGATTCTTCTTTAACGGGGGGGGGGGGGGGGGGGGGGGGGGCAAACGTCCAAATATTCTAAGCGCCGCAGCCGAAAATTTGTGCAATTTTTGCGTATTAGCGCGAAATTGGCCTTTGAAATAGTTGTTTTCCACCCAACCAAAACAACAAATTTTGCACCAAACCGGTGAGATAGGTGAAAACTTCACCATTTCTTTGGTCTATGCTGTGCCAAAATCCGTCAAAATCGTCCTCTGATAACCTGAGAATGGCGCAGACGTCTCCGGGCAGATTCCTACGACAGGATGTGGCCGACAGGTAGTCGAAGGGGTTGATACGGTAGGAGTCGATCATGAAGTTCCGATAGGAGAGATAACTGGAATACAAGATGTGTTTGTTATATGCAGAGTCGGGAAACTGGCGATAATCGATTTTATCCACGTACACTTCAGGGGTCTTGGACTTGTTCTTGCCGTTGAAGAACTCGGGCAGGCTTCGGCGCTCGATCGCGTGGATTCTGCGCGGATTTCGATGGATTTTCAAAACGTGTAATTTCAAATTTCCACTTCGCACTCCACCACGCACGAGTTGTTGTCGAACCAGGCGGCGTAGGAGGGCACCACGATGTAGTGGGTCTGCTCCACGCCCACCGCCCCCTCTTCAGACTTGAGACCCCCCGCGGAGGAGAGCCCCCTGCCCTCCCCACCAGAGGGGGCGTCATGCCCCGAGGGGTTTTGACCCCCCGCCGCGGCGGTCGACGAGTCCAAGTCCGTCAACTTGGCGTTCTTCGAAGGCTGGAACTCCGTCGAGCCTTCCCTTCCTGGAAAATTCAACAAAATCGTACAATTTCTAACCAAAAATTCTCAAAAATAACTACAAAACCAGGTGCGCGCGCTCGGCGCTTGCCTTTTGGCACATCAACGGCCTGCAAGTTTCCACCGGTGCTTTCTTCCTCCTGCTCTTGTTCCAGCGCCGGGTCCTGCTCCTCGTCTTCGCGCCGCTTCTTAGACCTGAATTCGAATATTCAAAATATCTCCATAATTCAAAATTCCGGAAACTAAAGCTCATCAAACCTGGATTTCTTGCGCTCGCTCGGGGGCGAAGGGCTCTGGCCCTTGCGCTTGCGTCGCTTGGACGAGGATCTCTCCACGGTATCCATATTTCCAACCGAAAATATCCACCAGAAACTTCAAACGACACGATTCAAGCGTCTCTCTGTGAGTGAAGGACGCGCCCCACTGTTCTGCAGAGGTTTCGCGTAGATACAGTGGAACACAACGATTCGTTTGTGCGTGAATGCGAAAGTGGCAGCGCGTAAAATACAAACCGACAGAAGAAAACAGACAGGCGTGTCAACTACCGTATTTAGCATCATCATACGATCTCGTTTGGAGGCTAGATTTCCAAAAACACTGCATGATTTCGCAATTCACTCGCTGCACCATTTGCAGCAAAAGAGTTGGGGTGGACTTTCAAAAGGATGCGCAGTGTTGGGGAAGTCACACCACACAGAAGATCACCTGCAAGCTAATCGACAAAATACGGTAGTTGTCCTACCTCCTCTATTTGCTAGCTGTATATTTTATCGGAACCTCCTGACGAACCACAAAATCACACTGTAGTTTAGTACGCCCTGACAGGTTACGCATTTCTATTCACCTTAATTTGATTAGATTTTATTCAATTTAGTTTAATTTAATATAATTTAGTTTAATTTAATCTAATTTAATTTAATTTAATCTAGTTCGATTTAATTTAACTTGATTTAATTTAATTTAATTTAATTTAATTTAATTTAATATAATTTAATTTAATTTAATTTAATTTAATTTAATTTAATTTAATTTAATTTAATTTAATTTAATTCAATTTATGTAATTTAATTTAATTTAATTTAATTCAATTTAATTTAATTTAACTTAATTTAATTAAATTTAATTTAATTTAATTTAATCTAATTTAATTTTTTTATTTTATTTTATTTATTCTAATTTAATTAAATTAAATTAAATTAAATTTAATTTAATTTAATTTAGTTTAATTTAATTTAATTTAATTTAATTTAATTTAATTCAATTCAATTTTGTTTCAATTTAAGTTAATCTAATGTATTTTTATTTACCCTAATTTAATTTAATTTAATTCAATTTAGTTTTGTTTAATTCAGTTCAATTCCATTCAATTCTATTCAATTCTATTCAATTCAATTCAATTCAATTCAAGTCAATTTAACTTAATTTTTACTTTTTGCTCAATTTAATTTAATTTAATTTGATTTAATCTAATCTACTCAAATTTAGTTTAATTTAATTAACTTAGTTTTATTTTCAAATCTAATCAAAATTAGTTCAATTTAATTTAAGTCATAATAATTAACTAGTATATTTAATTCAACATCTGCGCTAAGCAACCTCTGCCTGTCAAGTGTCGTCGACACAAGAATTGCTCATCTCCAGAATAGTTGTCTCTGTTGTAAGCATGGGTTGTGACTGTGTCAGTCAGAGGTTTGACGGAAGAAAAGTCGTCAATGAAGTCGTGACGCTACTCGAACTCTACCACTATGCAGGACGGTACGTTTTCTCGCTATTCCTACTGGTCCATTACGACCAGTACATACCAGGTATCTAAGCAGTCTATCGCTTCGGATCATCAGACAGTGGTCGGACTGTGCAAAGGCACGTTCAGTGAGCCAGTAAAGCGGCATTCTCGTCGTACTTATTTTAGGTTTGTCACGAGGCTACCGTAACACGGCTACCGTACCTGACAGGATACAAATGTTGCAATCATGGACGGTAATCGAGCGTGGCTAGCGTGCAATTTCGAACGAGAAATAGGTAGTTCCTATTGATAGAGGAAAAGGGAATTTGTCGCCGTCTTATACACCTCAGATAGAAGAGAGTGATCTCAGAGATGAGTGGCAAATTCAAGCAGAAGTCTCCAGCGCAGCTGAAGCCCAAAGTTTGTACAGCACAAAGTTTTGTTTCCGTCCTTTGCTTCTGTGACTACAGCGCCGATTTGAATTTCGGCACCGTCAACTTTCCACTCCAGTTTCTGCTGCGAGGCAGAGTGACCAAGTCGCGCATGTGCGGCGTGTGCGGCCAGCGTCTGAGCGAGACCTACCTGAGAAAGGTGCACGTATTCCACCACCTCGAGGGAAAGGACGACAGCGGCGGCCGCTACCGCTGCCTCGGATGTGGTTCGGACTTCGACGAGCGGCGCAAGCACAGGCCGGTCGGTCGCTGATTGGCCCATTCGAATTTGGCGCTGGATCTCTTGAAGTTGACCGTATCCGCATTTGCATAGATGACGTCGGCGTGTCGCGCCGCTGGGATGGTGTTGGATCGCAAGGAGACCATGCCAGATGAGTACAAGGCCGCTCTCGTCAACTGCATGGGAGAGAAGGAGGAGTCCATCCAGGAAGTGTCGGCTAACGAAGCAGAGGAGTCGAGCCACAACGACGACAGTGATGCAGTGGCTGATCTGACGGAGGCACCAATGGAAGATGAGGTAGGTCGGATCTATATGCGGTCCTCTGTTCGGTTGTGTGTGTCGAGTAAAGGAGAGCCCAATCGCTTTCAGGAAAGCGGGTCATTTGAAAGCCTATCCTCATCTTCGGCGTCTTCGAAGCCGAAGCAAGACGAATCGCCCACTGCGACACTGACCCAGAGAAGGCAGCAGTGCGCCATCTGTCAGACGGTGGTGTTCCACAGAGAGGAGAGGAGGACGCACGTTTTCAGCCATCTGGGTTTGAAGCGCTTCAAGTGCCTCAGCTGTTGGCTGGCCTTTGACACGCGCCAGCAGTGGCAGGCCCACGCTCGGGTCGGTTTGTCGGAGGGTTTATTCAACACCAGTGTGTGAAGTTTGTGATTTTGTAGAGATCAGATTTTGCCAACAAATCATTGTGTGTGGTCGAAGTGAAGAGGCGCGACCAGGTCTGCTGTGAGAGATGACCTCTGAAGACCTCTGAAGCTCCAGATCTCAGTCTCATTTTCACTGTAGAGCGTCCACCCCTACCAGTTGGAGGAGGGGGAGGTGGACTATCCACAGGAGGTGGCAGAGGTCATGGACAATCTGGAGGCCATGGCAGACGACTACCGCCACTGGCTGACACAGTGCTTTGGTTACCAGCAGGACGACAGCAGCTGCTGGCTGGACGACTCCCTGCAGCAGGTGGAACCAAACACCACTCGTGCCCACTGTCATCGACCTTGATAGTTGAGCTTGACTGCACAATGCTCCCCATCCACTGACTTCTGCAGGTGGCCAACGAGAACTCAGAGGTGGACGTTCACAGTGAGCCCCAAGTGGAGCAGCGTCAGCAGTCCTTCACATTGGCATTCACTGAACCGGACTCGACTTCCTCTCTGCTCTCCCAACGCAAGGCGAAATCGAAATCGGTTCGAGTATACAAAGGTTTCAGTATAATTTCAGCGACGTAGGTACATTTGTGGTTCTGCAGAAGCCGTTCTTCACGGTTCGTCTGCCTGCACCGAGAAGCGCCAAGGGCAAGAAGAAAGCCGCTGCGTCGCAGATGAGTCTCGCCGGCAAGAAATACTCCAAGGTATTGTAATCAATCATTCGACAACCTTTGATGTCGTTGTCATGGTCCCTTATTCACGCAGGATCGTCTGACGAAGGCCTCTGTGTGCGGCGTGTGCGGTCAAGAGTTCAGCGCGTCCTATCTTCGCAAGGTGCACGTCTTCCACCACATCTCGGGCAAGCGCTACCAGTGCCAGGGCTGCGGTGGGGACTTCGACGAGCCGCGCAAGTGGAAGGCCCACCGCAAGGTCGTCGAAAGGACATCGTCATCTTCTCGCCCTTTTGCATATTGGAATACCGTACTCTGGCCTGGTTACAGAGGGGCGGCATCTGCGCCAAGAGCGGCCTGCTGGACCGCAAGGAGGCAATGGCGGGCGAGTACCGCTCCATGATGGCCAAATGCCTTGGCACGCAGGCTGACGTGGATGCAGACGAGAGGGGAGAAGTTGTGAGTGCTCTATTCGTTACGCCCGTCCGCGTCAGTCACTGACCGTACGTGGACGTTTTCAGAGTGTCAAGGTGTCAGGCAAGACGTCGGCAGCGAAGAGCGCGGCGCCAGTGGAAGAAGAGGAGGTGGCGACGCTGCGCTGCTTCATCTGTCGCTCCTTCGTGCCCATAACAAAGAGAGTCAGCCACGTCTTCGGCCATCTGGGCAAGAAGCGCTTCCAGTGCCTCTGCTGCCCATTGGCCTTCGACAAGCACAGGCAGTGGAGAGAGCACGTCGAGGTGTCAGTTCAGTTGACTTCTGCTGAGCCTGTGAAGTGCACCGCGCTGCAACCTCTGAGCTTGCAGCGCGACCACTCTGGGGAGGAGGAGGAGGTGGCTGAGGTGGAGGACTGTCTGCAGACCATGGCGGGCGAGTACGAGCGCACGCTGGCCAGCTGCTTTGAGAAGAAGAGCAAGGCTAAGGAAGCTGTTCCAAAGGAAAAGAAGCAGGATAAGCCAGCGGAAAAGAAGCCTTTGGAAGAGCCTGTGGGCGCAGCTCCCAGGAAGAGAGCTTCAGAGAAGCCAGAAGTCGAGTTTTCAACCATCTTCTTCTGCCTCAACGCTTTCTATCACTGGTATCGTCACTCTTCAGAGTCGTCGGGTGTTGCCCAGCCAGCGCTGCCTGGAGTGCGGCCAGCTGTTCAACGCCAAGTGGCTGGAGAAGGTGCACGTCTTCCACCATCTGGGTACCAGACGCCACCTCTGCTCCCTCTGCAACGCCGTCTTCGACCAGCAGCACTGCTGGACCACCCACGCGCAGGTGAGTTCTACTGTAGTTTTGGCACAAACCGCTGTAACTGAGAAGTGGGCGATTGTACAATGGAAGGAAGTGGAGCTATGATTCCAACGATTGTTCAGGAGGCGCACGCGGGCCTGCAGGCGGAGAGGGTGGACCAGCTCTTCACCAGACAAGAGGAGTACACGGCCATGCGCTTGAAGTGTCTGGGAGAGGAGCACGACGTACGTGTGTGGGCTCTGTCTCATTTGTCATCCTTCCTGGGTCTGATCCCTTTCATTCTGTCTCCCAGTCGAAGAAGACCAGAAAGAAGCGAGAATCGAAAGGGCCCATCGAAGACAGACCCTGCGCCGTCTGCGGAGGGGAGGGCGTGTTCCCGTCGCGACTGTTCGAGGCCCATGTATATGGCCAGCATCTGGACGGAGGGCGCTTCCAGTGCTCGCTCTGCCACGAGAACTTCCTCTGCAAAGTGGGCGCCCTCAAGCACATCGGGGTGAGAGCGGAGTCTGTCTCGGTTGGCGTGGTATTTGTTGTGTGAGTACTCCAATACTGTTCCCCGCACCAATCAGCCCCCCCCCCTCCCCCATTGCAAGGGTACACGCACAAGAGCGAGGCCGAGCCATTAGCCCCCTCCTCCCACTACATGTAGCAAATATGTCTAGTACATGCTACATTCCTCTCTCAAAGGACATTCAGTGCACGGTTGGGGTGTGGAATTCATACATTTTGTCTACATCGGGCCACTGGAAAAGAGGGTGAAGTGAAAGATGCACTGTAAAGCGCCCCCGTCCTCCCAGTGCTTGCCTCGTCTATAGGGGTACATGTCTTTGATACACATCTCTTCATACACGTTTGACAGAACTGCCATCCCCCTCCCGAAGAGACTCTAGAGGAGGAAGGGCCGCCGCCGCCTCCACACGTGGTGGATAGGCACGCCGTCTCTGAAGAGGTCTGGCAGAAGTATCAGAGGGCCATGGGCTCTTGCTTTGGGGTGGACGCCGCCTACAGACTGCGCCGAAGGCTGCCCGCCGGGGCTGATAACGCTGAGAGCGAATTCAGTGGTTTTGACCCAGCTGTTCCCATTGCGCGGGAAGAAGCGCGCTTGTTCTTTTCCGTTTTCTTCGGTTGTTGTTCCTTGTTTGCCCTTTTGCCTGCGTTGTCTCGCGAGTAGAAGAGGGTACTTGATCTCTGGATATCTGAGCTGTCTGTTCTCTGTAGTTACTGTACAGTATCATGAACAGCAGCTGTAGCGTGCGGTTTACCTCGTCTAGTCGTTCTTTCGAGCGTCGTCGTGTTTAGCGTGATCGCTTGTTTCGTTCTTCGTTGTTTTTGTTCGTTGAAAACGAAGAGGGTTGTGTTGGAAGTTGGTTATTGCTGGGCACCTCATGTCAGCGTCAGCCACTTGAGTATTCCCACTGAACGTCGAGCCGCACAAGGTACATATGTATACGCAATCAACTTGCCCACTGAGCAAATGTGGCGCCCAGCTCTGACTGAAGTCCAGAGAATCGTTGTTGTCCCAAGACCGACGGGCCTGTCCGATTCACAGTGGGTACTTAGCTGAACGGGTTCGAGCTTAGCGCGCGTGTGGAACGCGTACGAATACTACGGTTAGGTAGCCACTGGCCACTAGTGTCGGACTCCAGCTCCGAGTGGCTCGTCGGGAGATCTGGGCACTGCGATAAGTGGCATGGATGTGCGCACAAATCGCTGGGAATCGGAATATACATACTTGAGGAGAGGCGGACTCACTCCCACCCGCCGAGCTCTCCCTCTCACCCAACGAATGTGTCAGTTTGATTGACTGGTGGCGCCCCGTTGTGACCGACTTGCCGCGGAGAATCAGAGTCGAGAGGTTTCTTGTCCCGTATGGAGAAAGTGGCGAGATGTCGTTCTTCAACATACTGGGTGGTTGTTGGTAGGGAAACGCGCGCCGCCGAAGACTGACACTGCACGTTTAGTCAGCCGACTGAGTAAGATTATTGAATCATGAGCAGCGGTGGCCCTGCGGACGTGCGTTGCGAGTGCGGCTGCTTTGCCGGTACCGAATGAGCAATATTTCTCTGTCAATCGTGGTTTCCTTGTATAAAAGCAGTGGGCCTTCAGGGAACGAGCGTGGGCTGGAGTGGCACATCGCAGCCACACACTGTGGCCGGTTCTACGGTCCTTATGGTTGCGGCCACTGTCCCTTCCAGGGGCCCACAGAGAAGTGGATTCAGGACCACCTGCGGAGCTGCCACCCTCACCAGAGGGCCCTGGTCGACTATCGCCATGGCGAATTCGCTGACATGGAGCGGTTCTACCACGTGATGCTAAAGAGGAGCCTGGGGATGATGGCACCAGCGGCGACCACTGGTGTGCCATCTGCTCCGCCGGTGGGGTATTCAGGCTTCGGGCTGCCATACAACCACACGACTAAGCAGGTTTGACGAACATGCCATTTTGAACAGAGCTTTACGGTAGTTGCTTCATTTACGGTTTAGCCAACCGTTGGTGCATCTTCTGGCCTCTTGAACGAGACACTTCATCGTCACCACCAGCCGTACTACCCTTCGTGGAACACGGCTTTTCAGCACGCGATTCCTCCTTTGGGACACTCTTGGCCTACGGCACAACCTGGGTTTTTTTTTTGGGCCATAGTGGGGGCCATGGCCCCTAGAACTTTGGACCGGGCCCCTAAGATTTTTGGTTAGGGGCCACGGTTTAACAGGGGTACCCCTGTGGCGACAACTCAAAATTAGCACTTTTATAGAAATTTTGGCCCATTTGGCCCCCAGGCCCCAAACGAAAAAAAAAACCTAGGGCACAACCCAGGTCTGTGCAATTCGTGCCACCGATTTGGGTGTGGCAACCTGTTGAGAGTACTCCTTGTGTGTACGTACGTATGTACAATGTAAGTACAATACACTACATATGTACCTGGCTATACCATTGGCATGTCATGTTCTCTTCAACGCTAGTAGCGTGCCATTGCAATGGAATCACGCAGAGCAACGTTTCGTCATACTGTAGCTCCCCTTCCAGCAACATCATCCACGACGTCACCACAGCTGCAATCAAATTGGAAAACGTTGCCGCCGTCGCGTCGTCCCCGCCTCGAACCAGCAGCGCTCTATCTGTCTCCCTGTCCTCGACACCTCCTGTCGCAGAGGGTCAATGGCTTCGTCTCGTGCAGTATCTGTCACGACACTAGCATTGCAAAGCATTGATCCCTTTCAGAAAGTGAGAATTGTTCCGCCTCGACGACCTCTGCAGAGAGTGGCAACAAGAAGGTGGAGGTGGCTTCATATGCCGCCACAGAACAGCCGCTTCCTCTTCCTCCACCAGACACCGCCAAACCAACTTCCCATGATGCGACCGTGTCCAGCGCAGAACTGTTGGCAGTCGGCAACGGCGAAGTCCCCAGTTCCACTGTCTCTGCCATAGACACTGCCAATCTGCCACCTGCGAATCTGCCAGTGAAAAGTTCATCGCGCTCCAGGAAGCAGACACGCAAGACGTGCCAATTGGCTGAAACCGCTGACGTGACGACGCCAAGGCCAACAAAGGGTGGCACGACTCTAAAAGAGCCGCCCTTGAGGGCGACAAACGCTGGACGCCAGAGGGGGAAGAACGGCGTCGTCGCACCGGCGAAGTGCAACCTCTGCGGGCTCACACTACGACGCCTGGATAAATGGACTCGGGAAGATCACGTAAGCTACAGTGGTCACACTGTACGTGTATCGCCATCATCGACCGTGATTTGGGACTTTTCTCCAGGCAGCGGCCCATTTCGACGGGTCTCTGTTCGGCTGCGGTCTCTGCCAGCAGGTGGAGCAACCCCGGTGGACGAGAGCTAACAAAGTCCGTCATCATCTCGAAAGCAGACACGCAATCACCGTTGACTCGGTTCAAAACGGTTTCGTCGTCGACCACCGGAAGGAAGCTTCCTACCGAATCACTCTCGCGGCCCTAGTCAATCTTTGCTTTGCAACCACAGGTCCACCATTGCCCATTTATATTGCATGTACACGTCTGTCGCCAGCGCACACTGTCGATAGCGGCAGATCGGTTGGGTGGGAGTTCTTTCTGATTCAGACGAACGACTTCCACCCAAGGGCGACTTGCTCAACGCGCCAACTGAGAATGTCAGTAGTCCGCAGGTCGACTTGAGTCGGCAGACGGAAGCCGAAGGCAGCCGGTTGATTGAGAGCAAGGGAACCGCTGCTGCTAGTGGATTTCCAGCTGCAGCGGCTCGGCTGAAGGCGAGAGGAATTCGTGTTTTCCATGAGCCGAAGAAGACGACGACGACGAATTCGCGGAACGAGGAGAGTCCCACCCTCTGGCAGTTCTTCGAGCTGAACGGGCAGAAGACCCTTGTCACCTGCAAGAGTTGCCAGCTGCTGACGCGCCGTCCCACCAATCGCAGCACGAAGCTTCTCTGGGACCACCTCAAACAATGCCGGCCGGATGTGTTTGAGAAGTTAGGGGGGAAGGCATATCGCTGAATGAAAGGTTTAGTGCAGAATTTGAAGATACCGTTCCGTCTGCCGTTCTCGTCTACTCACGTTGACATTGTCGCATTCAGTATTTACACTTGAGATCACCACGTACAGGATTGTCGTTCGTTTAATGTAATGGTCATTTGGAGTCGACCCCGCCTGTAATCGTTCAGCAGCTTGGGAAATGGAGTTAACGAATTCTGAGTAGGCCAGAGTGCCTCCAAACGTGTTGCTTTCGTCTGCTTTCTTGACATGTTCCGTGCGATAGCCGCCACCGCTACAGTTGTTATCGGTTGTGGTAGCAATTGGAGGACCGGATAGCAACCTTCACACAATGCATACACGTGCCACACTGACTGGTCTGACACTGGCAATTGCCTTTGCTTTCGTGCCGAAGGTTGGTAAATCAAATTGTCGTTTGGTGATTCGGTGCACCATTTGTGCAAGTGTTTACCTTGTTTAGTTGGTGGATGGGCGAGGCTCGATGGGGAGACTTTTCCACAAACCGTACTCGACGTACCCTGTAGTGTACATGACTCGACGTACCCTGTACATACTCGACGTACCCTGTAGTGTAAATTGTCTAACAAGCCCCCTCGTGCCCCCGCCGAAGTGAAGACGCGGCGGAGGGCCCTTGTAGTAGAATTGCGGTAGTAGTAGTTGTAGTGCGGTGGTTACGTTTCTTCAACATCTTCCGCGATTCAACCGAGGACTTCTCCATGCGCCGCACTGGCGCCTTACATCACGTTCCGACTCGTCTCATAGTTTGTGGAACAGTCGTCCCCCAGACCACCCGAATCTGCTGCGCCCTGTTATGCACAGCATTGGCTCAGTTGGCGGACAGAATCTCCGAATCAGCAAATATGATGCTAACAAGGACTGGAAGTACCCTTGGTTGGTCTACGTGCTGGCGGAGGGGGAAGACGGCCACGTCAGCTGCACCGGCACGCTCATCAGCAATCTGGTCGTCCTAACCTCGGCCAACTGCATCATGCCAGCGTCTGTTCATGCAGATTTCTGTTTCATACAGTAGCTGATTGACGCATTTGAACCAATTGCCCCCCCCCCCCCCCCACCACGCTCAAGTGTATGTGTACAGTAGTACATGCGTTTCTCATTTCGTCGCGAGTTAACACGTTCTATGACCGACTCATCCAGTCGCATTTACGTATAAAATGCTAACTCTTCACTATGTATGTAGGTAGGTAATCAATATTGTGTTATTTCCACCTTGAGAATGGCGGCGATTCCGCCCAAGCTGCGAGTGGTGGTGGGAACGGAAACGTACAACCGGAAGAGCGGCGAACCGGGCACCGACGGCATTGAAATCCCGGCGCTGATGCGCGGCTTCCACCGCTCATTCGACAACCGCACTCAGCGACACGATTTGGCTCTGGTGGTGCTCTCTGTCCCCGCTTTCCCGCTCGACGAGTGCCACACCTACAGGCTCAATTGCGCCCAGTATAGATGCCCTGCAAAGAGTGCGTTCGCATGGGTTGGTCTGCGACAGTGATTTTAAGTGAACCATCCTGTGTTGGCACACTTCTCTTCAGAGGCAGGCGCCTCGGTGATGCCCGGGAAGGCG